>JAXGGA010003326.1:0-104630 GCA_038373865.1 Uloborus plumipes | reverse complement strand
TAACCCAGCACCATAAGATGCACTGAAAAAAGGTTCTACAAATGCGTACTTTTGGTTTCAATTTTGAAAAATTTTCTGAGGAAAGCTGTCGAATGCTCCACATCATAACAGATATTCTAAAATTGCGTTTTTAGGACCTTCAGTTCGAAAACTTTCCCGGAGAGCAGCCTGACTTCAGCCTTCCCCGCTTCATTAAAAATTGTCTTTTAAGGATTTGTTTTGAGGACCACTAAAAATTTTCCCTGTGAGCGGTTTTAACTTAAGCCTTTCTGTTTTTACTAAAATTGTCTAAATTTTGTTTTTAGAACTTGAGTTTGAAAGATTTACCAAAAAGATTTACTAAGCCTCATCCCTTCTTCTAATATCATCAAAGATGTTTCCCTTTGCTTATTTAGGTCTTCAACTACAGAGAACTTTCTGGAAAGAATGTCTAAATTGACTCATTTCCCTAAAACCGTATAAAATGTTCTGCAATTTTTCGATTTTTAATTTCAAAAATTTCCTCGCTACAGTCGCCGATCACCCCCGCATTTAATAAAAAGCATCGTTTAAAATAGCGTTTTAAGACTTCAATTTCAAAAAATTTCTGGGACAGCCCTTCGAACTTCTGCTTTTCTTAGCATCCTCATTAAAGTTCATCAAAAATTTTGTTTTTTCGACTTAAATTTCTTGGTCGTGGAGATTGTCCGAACTCATTCCTTGCTCTAACATCATCAAAGAGAACCTGCATTTGCAATTTTCGGGAGTGAGTCCGAATCTCATAACTTCTAATTAAATCGTCTCAGAAAGCCTAAAATTGCATTTCTAAGGCCTTAATTTCAAAAAATTCCCAGGGGAAATCCCCGATTCTTCGAGAACCTCCTTCTTTCAAACATTGTAGAAAGGAAACAGAAAAAACTCATCTATCATTTTGTAAACTAAAGGGGGAGGGGGCAAAATTTTCACTTGTTCCCGGGCAAGACTATACCTCTGGGAAAGGATGGAGGGAGGGGTGCACAATTTCCCTAGTGTTAGGATATGTAAGGTGGGGCGTAATCACTAAGTTTGGCCTAGGGCATAAATAAACGTTAATCCGGCCCTGTGCGTAGTCCATCGTTGGGCGGATTATAGTCTTATACAGACGAACCTTATTGTTGAGGGTGAGTCCTCTGTGTTTGTTTGCCAGGCATCGCAAGAGGCCAACTTTCTTTTCCGCTCTCTTGTGGATGTTTTTGACATGCCTGCCGAAGTTGGAACGTCTGTCAAAAGTGACTCCCAGGTATGTGACTTCCTGGGAGTAATTGATGTCTTGGTTGTTAAGGATGATGTTCTTTGGATGGGCGGCTTTTGGCTTATTTGAGTGGAGGACGAGTTTTGTTTTCGCAGCATTGATTGCGATCCTCCAGTCATTAAAGTAGTCGGTGATCATGTCGACGTGCCTTTGAAGGTAGAGCCTGGCGAACTTGGCGCTGGGATGCACGCCGATGAAAGTAACAACATATCTAGGACGAAAGTCATTTATGTACTTGGAAGTACCTGGGGCGGAGCCCCCTACCTTCCTGTCTTTTCATTGGGTGAGAATGGAGAGCGGCATGAGCCTGGACCAATAGTGAGCTGGTAAATGTGCCAAGAGGAATTGCTTAGATTTAAATAAAAGTTTAAATTTAATAAAGCTAACATGAATATAAGTACAAATGAAAATGAAAAATAGAAATAGCAGAAGTTTTTTTTTTTTTTTTCCCCGCATGGAAAACCAAGCGTTTTTGGTGGTTAAGCAATTAACCTTTTCTGAATAATGATAAAAAGTTAAGTAAAGAAAAAATAAGGCCCTTAGGCAGTTCTTGTACAATAAAATTATAATAATAATAATAATAATAAAAAAAAGTCCATAGCCGGGACAGCATCCCTATCCGCAAACCGGAGATTCTTGACGGCGAACCGCCGAGAATCACCGTGCGCTAAAGTTGCCTGAGCAGGGCACGGGGCCTGTTATGGTTTGCCGGGTCAGTCGGATCATACAACATATCTAATGCGAAGAAATGAGTTCAATAAATTTTGTACGTGTGGCACAATTTGAGCAAGCATGGATATATTATTCGCAAGGCTGAAAACAATTTTAATGACCTATTTGGTGCTCAATACCCACCATTCCGTACGTCGTTAATAATTTTTAACATTGCGGTTAATAACAAATATTACGGATATGAAAAAGCACACACCTTAAAAAATATGGCAGCATTTGAGTACTGTCATACAATAATATGTTTGTCTGAGAAGGAAACATATTTAATCCGGTATTTATCATACAAATAATTTTTTGCTACTCTCGAAAACAAAAATAGTTGCGTAGCAACGCTACTTGGAAAATTTCAATAATTGAAGGTTCTTGACGCTATTTAAAAAGTCGCCAATTTGGTAGCTAATTTGGGATACCTTGGATAATTCTGAACCCTTATCCTTTCCATAAATAAAGAAACTTACGTATTATCACTTTTGTGAAAGAGAAATTGTCGCCAAATGTTGAGGTATTCTCTATGAAGCTGATTACTTTTTGGCAATCTGAAATCAATTTGAATATTATATTTGGCGCTAAATGTACACCATTCCGTAAGGCGTTAAAATAATTTCCAACATTGCGGTATATCATAGCAAATAGTATGGACATAAAAACGAACTATCGATTGGATGTTTGGCGAGAAAATATAGTAACATACTTTGATTGAAAACAGCAATAGGTATAAAGAACAAAATAGTGTTCGTCTGGAAAATAATGCATGACATCTAAGCCTCTAAAAAACTAAAGGAGTTCCGAAATATGAAACTGAATCTCATTTATTTTTAAAAAAAGATTTCTCTGTTAATCAAATACCTTTTTTATCCTTTATACTTGAGATAGTTATTGGGAAAATTAAATAAAGATTAATCTGTTAATCAAATACCTTTTTTATCCTTTATACTTGAGATAGTTATTGGGAAAATTAAAAAAAAGATTAACCTGTTAATCAAATACCTTTTTTATTCTTTATACTTGAGATATTTATTGGGAAAACTTCCATTATTGAGGGCTCTTGGCGCGATTTAAAAGATCGCCAAATTTACGGTAGCAAGCAATTCCCTGCCAGAGAGTTGAGTTAATACACTAAATACTCGATTGGATTGATGAAAGCCTTCGAAAATGGAGTTTTAAATTGAAATTACAAAGACAGAATCAGGTCTAAAATTGAAATAAAAAAATAACTACCCATCGGATTTTGTTGAAACTGGTCTCTAAACCTTCCCAGTACCAAAACCAACAAACGGTGAAAATTTCTGCCAAATCTCCCTGGTAGTTTCTGAGATCTTAGGGAACACACACACACACACCAACATTCATTTTTATATATATAGATACTGCGGCAAACGATGATAAACAATAATATTAAAAACATTTTAAAACACACATAGATCATGTTTAAAATCCAAACTAAGCAAGAGAAAGAAAGGACTGACAATTTTTAGTAAAATCAGAAATACCTAACAAAACAAAGACAAAACACTCAAGACAAATATAAAACCACTAAATCAGAGATATAAAACCGCTGTAATTCCTGAAAGGTATTCACTTTTATTTATTTAATTTTTTTTTCATTTATTCATTTTTTAGATTTTTTTTTTTTTTTTCATTTTTAGAAAATAATGCTCCACTAGAAGCGAACTTTACAACTGCCATGTTGAGTGGCAGCCGCCTCAAGCAAATATATGCTACAAAACTTTAAATATTTTACCCCCAGTGGCAGAAAGTTTTGTAGCTGTCTGCGACAAACTTTGACAATTTTATTATCTGTCTGCAAATTTTGAGTGAAATTTTAATATACCAGTCATATATTAAACAAGTATAACTTAATAATAACTATAATTTGTAGCACTTTATCTAAAATATTGTAAGCATCATGTATTCTTTTTCATTTTGTTTTTTACTTTTGATGATAGGAGTGTGTAACATGCGGTCCGTAAGTTGTGACCTGTTGAGCATGTCACTCAAAAAAGAAAAAAGAAAAGATGAAATTCTGATAAAAGATTTCAAAAAGAAAGGCTTCTAAAAACTTCTCTTACTTTTTTCACAGGAAAAAACAAGATTGGTACAAAATGATAAAAAAGTTTAAGCTTTAATTTTTAATAATGGTGGGGGGAGGGGGAGCACCATAGTTTTGCATCCTTATCACTTATCCAGGTTATGAAACTCATTGCTTCAGTTTATAATGATTTTTTTTCTATTTGTTCCATTAGCTATTTCATTAATCTTCTAAAATTCTATTTGGATATCTTTAGCTCTTTCTGAAGTTTTAATTTTTTATTTCATTTTTTTTTCGCAAGAGCTGTTGCATTAATGACATGGTTCAAGACGACATTTTTAACTGTGGTCATTTTAATAAAATCAAAAAGATTTTTTTATTAAAATGTTCGGAATAATTTTGAAATTAAGACAAAAATGTATTGAGCTGTTTTTGCAGGTATTATCAGGTCACAAACTTGAATTTGATAAATATTTTTTTTTTTAAAAAAAGGTAGACTTTAAATTAGGACATAGGAAGGGCACTACCAGTGATCAAACTATTGATTTTTTTTAATGATCCATTGAGCATAAACTAAAATCTTTTTTTAAAAAACGGCGTTTTTTTTTGTTTTTTTTTTCCTTTGACTTTCTGTGTTTTAAAAGTCACAAAAAAGACTAAAATTACTATGTGCAAAAAGATCGGTGGTAGGGGGGGGTGACCTATAAATTTGGCAAAAATTCACTTTACACCAAATATAGAGAAGCCAATTTTCTGAGCATGAATCCAAAAAAAAAAGAAAAATGATTAAAATCGGAGGGGGGGGGGGAGTAGATGCGATGCAAATGAATGAGAAAAAAAATCCAGCTTTATCTTAAACAAAAATATAACAGTAGTAAAATATAATATGCCTGCTCTGAAGTTTGAAAAAGCAAAGTCAAGTTTCGGGCGCCATGTTTGCCCACGGTACAAAGAAAACTTGCAATTTTTTTTTTCCATAGAAAAATGGACAAAAATTGAAGGAGGGAGGATAGATATCACGTAAATGAATGAAAAATAAAATATAGCCGTATCTCAAGTAAAAAATAACCCCAGTGAAATAAAACGCAGCTGGTCTAACGAGCAAAAAAGCGAAGAAAAGTTTCGGGCGCCATGTTTGGCCACGGCAGAGGTGGTTTTTTTTTTTCCCCGTAACACTTTTTTTCCCCCAGCGGCTAAATGGGGAGGAAAAAAAAGCCCCTAAGTCAAAGCATGCTCAAGGGGGGAAAAAAATTGGCCGAAAGTTGCGGACAACTTTTCTAAGTTGTTTTTATTAGTGCAGACAAAAACTGTCTGCAAGAGGGTTTCACTGGCGGCGACGATGTCGCCGTGTCGCGGTGTTTCTGCCACTGGGATTTTACCCATGTCCTTCAAAATATCAATTTTTAACTGCTAAGTATATTTTATTTTGTACTAAATATTTGATTTTTGCAATAAAAAATTTTGACAATTTGTGGACCCAAATCATCAAAATAACTTGACAGTTAAAGGGTTAAGAACTGTTCTGTTTAAAACGATTCAGAATAGGTAATTGTCCCTCTCTGAACTCTAATTCATGCAGAAAAAATGCCTTCCGTGCGCAATAAAGGCGAAAGATTAAAGAGAAAAGTGAAGAAATGCTTATTTTTTAAAGAAAATGAAGTAATTTTTTTACATTTTAAGGAAAATTCGGCGCATAAGTGAAATATTTATCTTTAGAGCGACGCATAAACGAATGATACTATCATTATTTTGCTATGGAATGTGCTGGGACCATTTAAAATCGTCGCATAAGTGAAATAGGCCCATAAATGAGACGGCGTATAAGTGAGAGTTCACTGTATTTTAAATTTACCATGTTTTTTAAAATGTACTAAAAATTTTAAAATAATGTCTCCAATCCTCACTTAGATTTCAAACCCCATACAGATTCAGAACTTCTCACAAATTTTGCAGAAAATTTGTGATTGGGAATGTTTTAGCTGTCAAAATTCTTGTATGATTAAGAGAAAAAACATGGGGTGCAGGCAAAATTTAATAGTTGCATTAAAATTTAACTGATAATTTTATAGCACTGCAAATATAGTCTTAACTGATGCTGCAAGTTTTCTCACTGATTGTTATTCTTTACATGAAGTGAGGCTCGAGTTCCACATAACCATAAGAGGTGTAAAGAATAGCAATCTCACAACTTACAACATCAGTTAAGACTATTTGCAGCGCTATAAAACTGTCAGTTAAATTTTAATGCAATTATAAACTTTTTCTTGCGCCCCATGTTTGTCCTTTTATTCATACAAGTATCTTGACAGCTGTTTAGAATTCCCAAACAGACAATTTGTGAGAAGCTCTGAATCTGTACTGGGTTTTAAATCTAAGTGAGGAGAGAAATTATTTTTAGAATTTTAGTCCATTTTTAAATTATGGTTAGTTTAAAACCTTTTTGATTAAAATAATTATTAATTACTGTATTTTCAATCATTTTTATTTAAAGACTATTTATCCATTTACTTTCGTTGTCATAATATTTACATTTTGCTTCCGCTTTCAACGTGCTGCCAAAAACAATTGAAAATAATTATTCTTAATTCGTTACCATCGAAACTTTTTAATTGTTGCCAAAAACAATAAAAAATAATAGCAAAACAGTATTGATTTTTAAACAATAGTTTTTAGTATTGTAATCAAGAAACAGAATACTTATTTTATTTCATGCTTTTTATTGCGAACCAAGCTGAATGAAATAGCCTCAGATTAAAAAAAACATTTTTTATATTTCATCATTCTTAATTTCGGAAATCGTGAGCATAGTAACCTTTGCGTCACACGAACTTTTTTAAGAACGACTGCACTGAAAGTAGAAACAAAATGACATCCTAAGAAAGAAAGAGCTGTTGAAACAGCTTCCTAGTACTCGGATGTTTTCACTGGAGATCAGCTCAGCTAACAATACAAATGACGCTTCGTCGAACTTGGTCATTAATCTCCTTCAGAAAGGGAAAGCAGAATCAAAATTCGCTTCACATTAACCAAATGACCCACATACCAGTACATTGTTCGCCATCCAGTGTTTTAGTGATAATATTTCAGAGCTAATTTTGAAAATTACTGCTGTGTCAGTCATTTAGGGGAGCGGGGGGATCGATTGTCCCACCCACTTCCAAGCTTGGGGAACTATACTCTGTTACTTTAAAACAGGCGTATCAAGTTTTGAAATTTTGTGTCGTCTCTGTGGAAATTGTACGAAAGAAAACAGTTCCACTTTTTTATGCACTGCTGTTGAGGCATTTCATTTATTTTGTGTTAATCAAATGAGGTTTACTGTTTTTTTACATCCTCATATCGCAGTTATTTCTAAACGTATTCTAACATATCTAGGCATATATAAATAAAGCACGAATTTCTTAGAAAAGGTTGTGTTGAATTTTCAATTGAACAATAGTTCACGCACAAAGCAATTTGAATCGTTTGCATTTAACCATTGCTGCAAAAGCTAAGTGGGAAAAAAGTCCATTGCGCCGTAACTATGACGTCCTATTGGGGAACCTCACTATAACAACCATAAGGGGAAAAGTGTGGAGAGTGGGAAATTAATTTCGTTTAGACACGGCAGCTCTCGTTACACAAATTATAATATTGTTGGAAAAAGTGTGTGATTCTTGCTGTTTTCCGGTTAAGTTGCTTTAAGTATACATCATTTACTTAAGCAACCATGCCATTCTGCACTAAATGAACTACTAACTTGTGAAAATAACTTCTATACATCATTCATATTATGTCACACATCTACCTTTTCACAAATTTTCAATCAACACAAAGTTAATTTTTTCCTCACTGTGTTGTTGCTGCAAAAGGAAACTTAAATTTTTGAAACAGCATGTGCCTGTAGAAAATTCGAAGTAATTAAGATCCATATTAAATGAAACAACTTTTTTAGTGTTTCTTCCTAGTTAAGTGATGTATAATATCATAATTTTTAGTATTACTCATTTATTTTAATTCCTAAATTCCGAAAAAAAGCAATAACATTTAAATTTTATAGTAGAAATTGTGATAGATACTGGGAAACGGTCTTTAAAAGAGTTTTCCTTTTCCCTTAAGTGCATATTCATTTCAAATACATTAGCTGCCATTGTACAATATTAATGAATAGCTTCGTGCCAAATTATTGAGAGAGAAAGAGAAAACATTTCTCATCTCTTCAACTTTTACGTCAACAATTTTGTCACCAATCATTAAGCCCATTGTTTCTCTTTCTTTCTCTCTTTTTAATCGAATTAGATTGTGTATTCTGCTGTATCACAAGGACAAGGACCTTTTTTTTTGGCTAATTATGTGTTTCATTAAAATTATTACAGCAACACAACCTCTTATACTAGTCAAAAGAAGACAAGATGCTGAATATATTTCGACAGCTCTCTTTTTCGAAAGCGGAAATTAAAATTCGTGAATGTATAGACAAAAAATAAATTACTCTTTGCGCCTGGTACATAGAACGTAACTGAAGAGAGTATGATCTGCTAATATAGGCCCTTCATAATGGATATCCATCGTTAAATAAATAAACCCATCACAAAGACATAAGAGCAAACATCAATAACTCTTCAGTGTTTATTTAAAATCTTACTTTATAATAGAAAATTGAGGCCAGAAACTCACACCTTCCATTCTAATACAATGCTGTCATTTTGAAGTAATCTTCAATCAGCTGAAGTTACATGCTGTAACTGCCTTACAAGCAAAATACATTTCTTTCATACTTAAGTAAGTATATCTTTATTATTTCTCTCATTACATGAACTAATTCAAAATTCTGATGTCTGCAAGAATAGGATATTGTTATTAAAGTCATCTTCATATTATCGAATGCCGCGATATACTCCGTAAATCCTGTTATTTAAAGGCAAAAGTCTGGCTTATTAAACCGGGCCGTAACGTAACCACCTGTTTTCACTGTTAAGGGGCTGTCAGGCAGCTGTGCAGTTATTCGCCCACTTGAAAAACACTTATAAATTATTCATAAACAATTTATCTCATTCCAATCTATCCTTATTTTCGTATCCCCGTCATTAAATCAGGGCTGCCAGCAAGGGGGTGCTCATGGCGCAGACTGCTCCATTTGGGGGGCGGGGGGTATTTTATAGGAGTTGTGTTCTCGTTTTGAGAGAATCTAGTTTTTTTCGGGTGGAAAATGGCCACCCCTGATGGCTGCAGAAAATTGCATTTCGGTGTTCCAACAGTTTACAAAGCGTAAACTAGATATTTTCCCGAGAAGCACTACCTGTATCTCCAAATCATATTGTTTCTTCAACAGTTATTAAGCTATATTTTTTAATAAACAGTTATTCCCTTTTCTATTATTTCTTGTTTCTCACTTCAAAACTTGATTTATTCCTGAAAATATTTATATGTAGAAGTTAGGGAATGAGGGGGCAAAGCGAAGTAGTTAAGATAACTTTTCTTTTTCAAAACAAAAAAAGTTAGAAATTTGTTTTGAGAATTGTAGTACATGAAGAATGAATAATATATTTTATGACAAAACTTGCGTTGAAGAATTATTTTCATTTTTGGTCGCAAGTTAGTACCTTAAAAAAATCTGGTATGGACCCCACACTACTTCCTTTTACGTGTAAATTTCTTAGTAGTTGCCTTAAGTGTTAAAAAAAGTGCTTGGAGTGAGCAAGGTAACAATTCAAATATTTACTCCCCTAATCTGCCACGAAACAATGCAAAAAATATTTTACAATGGTTAATTTTCTAAATATTGCTGATTTTAACATCATTCAGTGAATTTTTCGCAAAATATCGCCAATAGAGCCAAGTTGAACCCAAATTCAAAAAATAATTTTTTTGCCAAATTTGTCGCCAAGTTGGCGTCAAACACTTGGCGACCAAAAGCTGGGCGACATATCGCCAAATGGTCGCGCCAATTCATATCACTTGAGTCTGCATTGAAATTAACACTGATTTACCCCAAAAAAGGGGCAAAACACCCCCTTGGGAACATTCAAATGCAACCACAAGGTGAGGTGCACAACTAGACCATCCTCAGAGCCTACATACCAAGCTAGAAGCTTCTACGGCATATAGTTTTTGAGTTATGCGAGCCACATCCGCACATACGTACATACAGACGTCATGAGAAAACTCGTCGTAATTAACTCGGGGGTGGTTGAAAAGGATTTTTCGGCTGCTTATATGTTGGTAGGTACATATGCACGTGCTGACAGATCGAAAAACTACTGAACATTCATTCGGGGGTGAGCAAAATCAAAATTTAGACTCAAATTTGAGTGATTTTTTTTTTCGCGATCACAATACTTCCTTTACTACGTAAAAGGAAGTAAAAAGTGGAAATTATAAGTAGTATATAGTATTATATAAAGAGAGTATTATATAGTTTTATTTAAGTATTATATACGTAGTATTGTTCTCTGCATGGGGCATGGAGAACAATAAAATATTTGCCCAATGATTTTTTTTTCATTTTATTTTAATTTTATTACAAAAATTATTTTTCACCAAAAGAATGAATAAAGAAACGAAATAATAAAGGAATAATTATAAAACAATAAACGCGCGCGCGAATAAGTAAATACTCAATTTATTAATGAATGAGAAAACTTAAATAAGTGCGGGAATAACAAATGAATGAAGATATCATAAATTCAAAATTTTATGAATACATAAGTGATTCAATAAACGAGAGAACAAATAAACGAAATGAACTCTTTATTTCACACAGGTCCGCACCTTTAAATTTCGATTCCCCATCAAACTAGCTGTCGTGGCCGTCACGAAACTTTCTTCTATATCTATCTTATGAATTCCGGTTACAAAATAAAATACGTACTCGCCCGAGTAGTTGGAGACAGCGCCAATTTCCCAATTATCGTAATAACCCTGCAAATGCAGAATCAATGAGCGAAATTGGAAATCATTGCAAAAGCCTTGTTTAGATAAATTGCAAACATTTTGTTTGTTAGTAAAAAGAAATTGGCAACAGTTAAAAATTTCAAATCATTGAAAGTTTTCAGCTGTTTTGATAATTAAATAGCGTGAAAGCGATTTTTTAATGAAGTAATTTTTCGCATTGTTGACTAAGCGCAAAAATCACCCCACCCTCCCCCTGGGGCGATTGGCGCCAAAATTTAATCGATGCTTGCTTCCATATTGGGTTAGTGTTATTCCAAATTTCATTCAAATCGCAGCAATATTTCCCGAGATACAGTAGGTGCAGTGACAAAATAAGCACTTTTGATTGCTCCACCCCCCTTTGAGATATTGACACACAAATTGAATCAGCACCTGTACTCAATAGGGTCTACCTATGGACTAATTTTCGTTTGATTCCGCCGGTTACTTCCTGAGATATAGCAGTCACCCCCGCGCAGAACACGTGCGATTGCTCCACCCCCCTTCAAGATATTGACAAACAAATTGAATCAGCACCTGTACTCAGTAGGGTCTACCTATGGACCAATTTTCGTTTGATTCCGCCGGTTACTTCCTGAGATATAGCAATCACCCCTGCGCAGAACACGTGCGATTGCTCCACCCCCCTTGGAGATATTGACAAACAAATTGAATCAGCACCTGTACTCAGTAGGGTCTATCTATGGACCAATTTTCGTTTGATTCCGCCGGTTACTTCCTGAGATATAGCAATCACCCCCGCGCAGAACACGTGCGATTGCTCCACCCCCCTTGGAGGAATTCGCTAAAAAAAGTCAGGTGCACCAGTTCACATGGTGGTACATATGTGCAAAAATTTTTGTTCGATTTCATTCAGTAGTTTTTGCTCTAGCGCGGCCACAAAAACTGGTCACACACATACAGACTCACACACACACAGACAGACAGACAGACAGACATTTTCTAAAAATGGTCGAAATGGACTCAGCGCACCTCAAAACGTGCAAATCCGTCAAAATTCGACATTCGAAAATTTTCACGAAACCAATACTTTCTTCTATATATTAGATATAGAAGAAAGTAAAAATCAGTAGCACTCCCCCTCTCCCTAAAAACGAATTAGGGATTGCTTTTTAATTGCTGTTTCTATTTTTATTTGGAACTAGCTTAATACCCGGCGTTGTCCGGGTGCTTATTTAATACAACATAGCATTCAGGGAAAAAAAGTTTGGAAGAGTTCTATTCATATGGGTATAAAATAATTTGCATCAATCTGTCTCTTAGGTACAAACTTTGAAGAAAACTAAAATATTACAAAAAGTTAAACGTTTACAGAAAAATAGTTATATCAAAAGGTGAAAATTAAAGATAAATGTTGTCTGTGCTTTGCCGCGTCCACTGGACTGGCATGAAATATATGCACATGGAAGTGAAAAAATTGCATCAATATCACCCGCCAAATTTAAAATATTAACTTTTCTCTATTAATTGTTCCCACCTACAAAGTAAAAATTATTATAACTCAGAAATAAATCTATTTCCTCGTTCTGAAGGCTTATCTCCATTACAGACACAACTGTCGTCGCATTGCAAATTTGAAATTCAAATCCGTGGTTCTTTTTATAAAGTCCACATGAATTATGATTGTTTTTTACTTATTTCAATGCTAAAAGGAAATAGGTAAGCCTTAAATTGAAAATTCATTACTTTAATCGTAATCATTGTTGGAAAATACTCATGTTTAAAAATCTTAAATTTCATCAATTTGAATGCTAAAAGGCCTATCTCGATTACAATATAAATAGGCTAGATTCCTATAAAAGGGTCATTTTTTGACAAAAAATTTAAATTTGAGCTTTTTAGATTTTTTAAAATTTCAAGACCCCGCCTATGAGAATTCTAGGGCATCAAGGAACCTCTGTGTCAAGTTTGATGAAAATCTGACGCAAACTGTGGATTTGTATAGAGAACAAGTATACATACACTCATTTTTATAGATATAGATTTATTTACTTTAATGTTTTTATTAATATCATTTATAGTTTTAAAATTTTAAAGTTTTTTTAATAAAATATCGAATTGCTTCAACGAAGTTTTATTTAAGGCAGGAATTCAAGTGAAACACGGAGGATAGCAACTCACCAATGCAATCGCAAATTCCCAAATTTGAATAAGTTGCAATCGCTACGAGATGCGATTCTAATGTAATTCGACTTCCACTATAGCGCAGGGGTGGCCAACCCGCGGCACGCGTGCCACAATGTGGCACGGCGAAGCAGTAACAGTGGCACGCGAAGACTTTTTGCAAAATTCTAAAATTGAGGAAAAAATTTCGATCTCAAAAATATTGATATAAACTAAAACCCTAACACTAATAAACATATTGATATTACGAGGATTAAATGTCAGGAGGCTGACTTAAATTGTCTGAACTACAATATTGCAAAGTACTTAGCGTTAGCTCGGACATCCAATGAAAGCTGTGACACTGCAGATAAGGTTTTGTAAAGCATATTTGTGCTTAACACTAATGAAACTTTCAATGCTGCAGAATGGATTCTTGATCTGCAATAGTTTCAGCTACGGGTGATGAAAAAAAAAGTCAACTCCGCTGAAGAAATTAAGAAACCAGATCGGACTAAATTCAATATGATTGCACAAATGAAGACCCTTGAATTGTTTTTGTTACATTACTTGAAAATTATTTGGAGAAAAAACTTCAAAAGTGACATTGAATTATCTATCATTAACTCCTTGCCAAGGAATGAGATTTTTTCTTTGTTGGTGACACTGTATTGACAAACTACGAATTAGAGCTCTGATTGTTGAAATTTTCCCAGGAGAAAGAGAAGATTAGGGCAAGTTACTCCTTTGTTGAAATGTGCGATAGCTATCCAAAGGAAAAATAGTCGTAGGATTTTAGAATTTTAGAGAGTGTGCTTTTTAAAATATCTGGAAGGAAAACAATGAGCACTTGGTACTTAGGAATGAAGAACAGCAATTGAATTTAGCTATTTCATCTCTTATTATCCCGCGTTTAAGTAATTTAAATTTAAGATTGTATAGAAAAGAGTTTCCTAAATAAGTATGGGCTTTCTGCGTTCTTTTATAATGAAAATTCAGTTTCTTTCTCTGTACGGTGGAGAAAAAGAATAAAACATTTAAAATTTTAGTACTGAAAGTAGCAACTCAAACTTAATGATTTTCCAATGGTATATGGAGAAAATTTTACACCTATTTTAAGCATTCATTTATGTTAGGTTTGATGATTTTTAAGATGATAAAAAAGTGCTGATCTTTTCGAATTCTTTTTCTATTTCTCTGCAAGACACTACTTGTTACCCTCCTGAAATCCATATAGGAATCACTGATCTTTTGCAATGGTAATCAAAATAGCTTACTTCAGCTGAAAGTCATCCACGTTATATAGAAATTTGGAAATTTGTACCAACAGAATTTTTTTCACATTTACACACTTTAGCCGACTGGTGCTGTTATAGATTTTGTTCAAAATACGCTTCTAAACAAATATTTTTTGCTATAAATGCATAAAAATCTAAATACCGTTGATCATTGATAGCACTTAAAACACTTACACTTCTTAGGATTATCAAGAACTAATCCTAAAATTAAAGACTTGGTAAAAAAGATAGACTAAAAAACCACATTAAATACAGACTATTTAACTTTTAGAATAGAATGTTTCATGTTATTTGTTTGTTTTAAGCATAACCCAACTGACAGAACCTATAAAAGTGTTTATTAATGATAGCTCTTAAGTTCTGACTTGTTTTACCTTAATTATCATTTTAATTTCAATTACTCAGATTTACAAGAAAAAATATTTTATTTGGAGAAGAATTACATAGTCAGTCGGAAAAAAAAATATATTTTTAACTTTTTATAAATATTCCATTTGTTAGAAAATTACAATGTGGCACGCTGGGCTTTTTCTCTCCAGATAGTGGCACTTTCCCTAAAAAGGTTGGCCACCCCTGCAGAAGCGATTGCAATGGTGTTTCACTTGAATTCCTGCCTTAGTTATTATTATATTTTATTTATTTATTTATTTATTTTTTTGAAATCAATTTCATTTTTTATTTTTGCATAAAAGCTTCCTTTTTTACCTGAAAATTCATTTTATTTCTCATTTTACGTAAAAACTATGCGTGTGTGTCCGTGCGCAAAAACATCGAGTAAACAAGTCTCACACTCCATAGATTGAAAAAAAATTATTATCTAAATACTACTGTCTAATCTTTTATCGTAAAAGCTTCCTCGTTTTTGCACATGCCTGAGGTCTCTTTGGATTTCCTCAAAATAGGGGAGAAATGCGACGTAACATTCAACAGGAAGTAAGAAGCGAAAGCACCGCAAGTGCGTCTCCTAACCTATCACCCCTTTTTCAAATGGAAGCGTTCATGACTGCCAGGCGCGCCTTTCGCGGTTGGACAGTAGTTCTAATCTTCAGATCTTTGTTTTTGGAAGCTTTCCACATTCTGTTTAATCAAACGCGGATCCAGGAAGGGGTCATGAGGGTCACCCCCCCCCCCCCCCACACACACACACTCTCCCCCGTTATGTAAACAAAGACAGTCTAGGGTTGCGCTTTATGTAGCGCAAAGTAGGCCAAAACCGGAAGCTAGATCCTCCTTTGAAAAAAACTGCTTAACTTCACTAATGTTTTAGCATTTATTATTATTATTTTTTTTATTTGTAAGTGTGGCCTTTTCCCCTTTGTTTTCCAATTTAGTGGTTTGTTTTTTGACTTCTTTCTTTTCTCTCTATTTTTGCCCTTTTTACTTTTTTTTCTTTTGCATGTTTTTTTAAATTCTTGAATTTTTTCTGTATTTCATTTTACATTTTCAATAGTTTTAATTTCATTTATTTGAACCTTTTTTTTTTAATTTGAATTTTTGGTCGGCTCTTCTGAAAAGTTTGTAGTTGCTTCAAATCACCCACTTTTTTAATACTCGATACGAGGGAAAAAGCGTCGATCTCAAAAAAGGCTCACGGCGCATCTCTTCTTCGATCTAATGGATCGGTTCAAGAGATCACAGTGTTGCGAAGCCCCCGAAATTTTTTTTGGGAGATGGAATAGTTCTAGAGATGTGCTACGGTGAAAACCCAAAGTACACTGCCGAATGACGTTTGATTATTAATTCCTCCCTGATGTTCCCAAATAATATTCTTAAGGTTTCGATTTTGCTTTTCAGAAATGTATTTGTCACAATAAAAGTTTTGTGGGCTGTTCAAAAAAATATTACTTACGTTGTTGGGCCCCTCAAGATCGTGCTAGTCAGCTTCCCCCGCATTCTATAGAATCTAATCCACCGATATGCAGATCCCAGGCTGCTGATTTCACACTTTGCCCAACGCGCACTTGAAAAATTATGTTATACAGGGGGTCCCAACTTGGGGGTCATGGGCAGACTGCAGCATTAAAATTCTTGGAGAGGTTTGCTTTTTGCGGTATTTTCCGCTTCCTTGGGGTTCTCTCGGTCTTGGGGGCTTTTTTTTTTGGGGGGGGGGGGCAGGGTGAGTAATTGCTATTGGAAGGATGAGATAAAGCTTCACCACTTTAAAAACTTTCGAGCCCAAAACATTAGACACCGATTCTCATTTTTCGATTTGAAATTCAGCAGCACTAGTAGTGCCATCTGGCGACACCTGAACTAAATAAAAAATGACACATACAATTAAACACCTGAATTAAATAAAAAATGAAATGTAACTCTTCCACTTTCCTCCATAAAAGAAAATTGGCAGGTTTACGTAATAAATGTCCTTTTAGACTCATTATATTTACCCACTGAAAATACAACATAAACGTTTTAAGTAAATTACTTTAAAAACATTGTTTTACTAAATACAAATTTTTTACTCCAAAAGTTTATCAAGTTTCTAAGTAAATAGATGGTTTGTTTTAAATAAATGTGTGCTTCGTGAAACTTTCCATGTCCATCTTCGGACTCAGTTAGCACTCCACTTTAGTTATTTATATATCCGTGGCCTTGACTTTGAAGAAGAACCAAAAACTTGAATCGGCTTGGCAGACGACCTCGTCTGGACTGGTTTCGATAACAACCTCTCCAAGAAAAAAATGTATTAATTATTAAACGTGCGCTAAAGCAACGTGGCTCTGAGATTTTGGACACGCTGCCTGTGTTGATCAAGTAAGTTTTTAATTTAGTTATTTTGTTGACGAATCAGCCGTGTACAATTTTGTGTTGTTTTTCTGTTCCCTACCAACTATCAACAACTTTTTGTTTACATGTGCACAACATCAACATTGTTTTAGTGCTTGTTCAAATTGCATTAATTCATTTGTACCGGCAGAGAAAGAAAATGCCCACCCAAATGAGTGGGAATCATGTCCAGAAATATTTTATTTTTTTATGCTGAAAATGACTGATAACTTACTAAAGCTACATGAAATTTTATTCAATTTCCGATACATCCTGAAATTTTTTTTCCGAAGTAAGGACTTAGAAAGCAGAAGAGAGAAAAGTCGAATGAAGTGAAATTCTTGGCAAACGATTGTGAAAATTATGATGTGTATGATTCAGTTGTAAATTATGATGATGAAAATATTTAAAACATATCCAAGTCATTCTGAATATTAATAGTTTTATTCATTGTATTTGGTCACTGTTTTTGCATTTATATTCATCTGTGTTGATTCGTGATGAAATTATTTCAGATTTTTCCCAAGCTATTGAAATGTCGATCAAAGTGAGTGCATTTATTTCATTTATTTTCCTTTTTTTTCCTTCCCTTCATTTTTTACTGAATTGAATAATTAGCTTCAACTATATTGTGGCATAAATTATTAGCATTTCCATGGAAAAAGCAGAAGGCAAAGTATTTTAATAACAGACTATGGAAATTCTCCTACCTCCTTTTTGGAAACATATTGAACAATAAATTTTATGAAATTTCTTTATCAAAATCAGATAGAATGAAAAAAATAAATATTTTAATGAACTATTATCTTCCAGTAATAATTTAGAATGTATTAAGTTACAACAATAAAATTTATTTTTTTCCATACCTTTTTTTATTTAAATCATTCAAAAGTTTCACAGATGAATTTCAACTGCATTATCAATATTTGTTTGAATTTGAATTATACAGAAAACTATTTTGCCTCTAAGCAATAATACTTTTCATTATATGGAAAAGCTTAACTAACTTCACACAGTAATTATCTTGCATTGAACGAAAAATGTATTCAAATAGTAAG
This sequence comes from Uloborus plumipes, assembly GCA_038373865.1. Classification (NCBI taxonomy): domain Eukaryota; kingdom Metazoa; phylum Arthropoda; class Arachnida; order Araneae; family Uloboridae; genus Uloborus; species Uloborus plumipes. The sequence goes on along the minus strand of JAXGGA010003326.1, from coordinate 86,441 downwards.
GTTGAAGCATGATACTCTCTATGAAATGACCACAAAAATCTTGGTAAAAAAGCTGGTAGCACTAGATGTTTTAAAATTTTTACAAAGTCAGATATTTAGTCAAGTTGAATTTACATTTATGTCATTCATTATAAAAGTAATGCATCTCTATACATTTAAAATACATATTTATTTGCTAAATGGTATCACATTTAGTTACATCTTTTAATATGAATGTGAATCAACCCGCTTTTCCAAAGATAAATAGCTAATGACAAATTATAGCTAAACACTTTTCTTTTTCCTGGAGAAAATAGCAAAGAGTTTCATAAAATAAGGCCTAGTGCAATTTTATAAGAAAATAATTCACTCTACAATGAGCTATACATTTATAACTTGTCTAAAACTATTATATTTGCACTATGCTTAATCAAAAACCTAATTTGATTCATGAAAATTTTTACTTTAGGAATGTGTAATTGTTTCTGCTGCGAGAACCCCTGTAGGATCATTTCGGGGTTCTTTGTCTCCTTTGTCTGCACATCAACTTGGCACTGTTGCTATCAAGGAAGCAGTAAAACGAGCAGGTATAAAACTTTATTTCATTGATTTGTATTTTAATGAGAATGAATTTACCTGTTTTATCAATGACTAAACAAATGGTACTTTATCAATTGTGTGCTTCTTTTTTTCTTTTTTTTACATCCTTATTAGCTTATTATTAAATTTTTCCTTCTCGTGTAGAAAGGTTTTTGTACCTATTATGTTATTTCTCTAGCTTAATTTTTGTGTCTCTACGCGAGATCTTTCTTATTCCTTTATCAATTTCACTGATTTACCCCTCAAAAAAGCTTAACGTGGCGGTTAATGAAAAAACAGGATCTAAAAATTGTTTATTTTGTCAATCCCCCCCCTCCCCCATTTTTTTCTGTTTTTTATCACACATTACTTCAGTGAATAGAACCTGAAAGTTAAGATGCAAAAATAAATTATTGCGGTTGGATAGAGCAATGTGCTTATATAATGAGACGGTTTGTGGTGATGAGTTCGAATCTCGTCCAGAAAATATCGCTTTAATGGATTTTTTCTTCAGAAAAATTTTCATCCAACTTAATATATCATTTTTTGAAGATTTATTAATGTGTCTGTGTGATTTTTTTTTTTTTTTTTTAGGTGGGTCCACCATAACTTTATTAATAATTTTAACTTCAAAAGTAAGATAGATTTTAAAGATTTTTTTCACCACTATCTGCAAAAAATAAACAATCACCTCATATTTTTGCTGTTATTCAAAAAAATACTTAACAGGTTTCTGCATTCCTTCTGTCAAATGCGAATTTTTTGCACTTGCCCCCCCCCCCCCTGTATATTTTTAATATGACATAGCCTGCTTATATGTGAAATCTACATGCACCATAGCATTAATTAATTGTTTAATATTAATACATTCCACCCCCTACCTTCTTTATCCTTCTTTATACAGAACCACTGCAGTTTTTAATTTGTGGGAAAAATATGTTTGTTTTTGAAAATTACTTAATATATTAAAAAATTATAATATTAATCCTTATGGTAATTAGCAATAGGTTTTTTTTGTAATGTTAAGAGGGCTCACAATGAATACATCTTACTGTATCTGGATGGTGTTCTGCAAAAAGGAGTTAACCCACAAAAACCTGATTTTGAGATAGCGAGCTTTAAAGTCAACAAACTCTGGCAAAAAGCATGGAGCTCTATATCAATATACCAATGATATGTTACCATGAAATGCTGATAGGGCTTAAATATTTTTGCTTAATGTAGAAAGCAACATATTTTACCATCACAGTTGGATAACTCATTTTTTTATGTTTTGTGGGTTAACTCCTTTTTGCATAACACCATCCATCTGATCTGACTTATTTGCATCAAGCTTTAGCTTCTTTATTCTTACATTTAAAATTTAATTTTCTTGGTTTCTAATGAAAGTTAATAGTCAGGGCTGTATAAAAAACTTTGTCCCAAAATACTATCTGTATCCATGTGTGAAAGTATCTGTGAAAGAAATTTTTTTAACTACAGTAAGCTGTAGGCTTTAAGAATTAAAATTTGCCCATATCAAACGGCTATCCATTTGGAAGGTTTTACTGTGCCTTTGTAATATAAATCTAACAGTTAAGAATTGAAATTCAATCTAGTAAAGCAGAATGTTAGAGTTGTGTGGGATCCCCCCCCCCCTCCCACATTCACACACACACACACACACTTTGTCAAAATAAATTGCATCAAAAAATATGAGACGTTTTTAAGTTTCCAAAGTTATGAGTGTAACAAAAAATAGTTATTTAGCCTGTGTACTAAATTTTGCTTTATTGAAATAATAATGAAATTTCTGTTTGGTTTTCATACATTGTATTGTGTATTGGTAACTTTCTTATTCATATTAAATCATTAAACAAATAAGTGTGATTGCAAGTTTTGAAACAATTATTATTTGTAACTATAGGAATTCCAAATGATGCTGTTCAAGAAGTCTTTATGGGCTGTGTACTACAAGCTGGAGTTGGTCAGTGTCCAGCTAGGCAGGCAGCTATTAATGCTGGTAATTGTTTCTTTAAAGTTTTCAGAAAATTTTTATGTCTTATAAATGCTTCAATTTTTGTATTTACCTCTTTAATTTTTTATCATTATCTATGGATTAGTATTCGACATATTTAAAATTCCATAAGTTAATTTTAGCATCTGCAATGCATTTTTTTAATTAACTAATTTATTCTAACCTCAAACGATTAATTGTATCCAACTGCTCTCTTTCTTCCTATGTATGCATAAATATATAAGAATTTTTATTTTAGGTCTTGCTGTCACAACTCCTTGTACTACTGTAAATAAGGTCTGTGCATCTGGTATAAAGGCTGTCTTGTTTGGAGCACAGAGCATTATGCTTGGTCTTCAGGTTATTTTACTTTTTTCCTTATCTATTTTTATAAGACATCTAAACTGACTCATGACTTTGTATCGTGTAAAATTTAAAGAACCTTTAAGAAAGTATTGAGTTTATTATAAATTTTGTATAAGGTAATAATACAAACTGGTACAGAAGCATCTGGACCAAGTAATTGCAATAACTTGTACAATTGTGTTTTCTGTAATAACTTTTGCCGCTTTATACAGGGTACGTCAAAAAAACTCGGACATAGTTTGTCACGTCCTGACACCAACACGTTTTACCGAAAACAGCTAATTCTTTTTTTAAAAGATTCTATATGTTTTCCTGTATTAAGGAGAGCAGTGTCGATTTTGTACTCATCATTGTTGTTTCGTTTGCAGAATGGCAGAAAGATGCGTAGATGTTTTTTTAGTGTTTCGAGCTTGTGAACGTCAATTCATTTGTTCAAATTTCCTCTACAGGCTATTTTTGATGCAATTAGCCTGTACAAAGAGCTTGGTCACGACTAACGCCGTCCAGGAAGTGGAAGAAAATGGACCGAGAACACATTTTCCAACCGTAGGCTCATCAAGAAGCGAGTGCAGCGAAATTCGAAGGTCTCCATTCAAATAATCGCTCGTGAGATCAAATCAGCGACCGATCAGTTCGGAGAATAGCTAAACAAGAACTCAAACTGAAGCCGTACGAGCTTCAAATAGTGAAACTTCACACTGAAGAGAACAAGCGCTCGAGACTTCAAACATGTCGCCAGCTCAAACGTCGGGCCGCAGGTGAGCGGTGGAAGCGCATCCCCTGCACAGATGAGAAGCTGTTCACTGTCGAACAGGCGCATAGCCACCAAAATGACAGAATCTGGTTCACTGAAGCTCCTGGCACACGGTCATCGTCGAACACTACCAAAATCCACAATCGGTGATGGTCTGGGGAGGAATTTGCGACAGCAGCAAGACTTCTCTTGTTTTGTGGATTAAGGGGTCAAAATCAACCAAAAACTGTATTGCCACAACATTCTTCAGGCTGTCGTACTTCTGTAGGCCCAGCATCACCTTGGTGATGAGGATTGGATGTTCCAGAAGGACTCAGCACCAGCTCACCGGACTTGTGCTGGACCCATTTTTCAGACTTCATCTCCTCTACAGAATGGCCCCTACTCGCCGTATCTGAATTCCATGGTTTACAGTGTGTGGTCCATTTTGGAGGCCAGGGCCTGTGCTAATCCCCACAAAAGCTTGGAGTTGTTTCTTTGAGAATGAGACCGATTGTTGCTGGAAGAGCAGCGGCCCATCGCTGAAAATTTCAAGTTACGTTTGGATCTGTGTATCATCGCTGGAGGAAGCCACTTCGATACCAGCTGAGTATATTATTGTAGGAAGTCTATGTTAACATTATTAATTGTTGTTTTGCTAAATTTCTTTTATTTAATAAAATTATCACAATAAATCTTTGTCCGGGTTTTTCTGCCGCACCCTGTATTTAAATCATCTACCTTAAAACATATTTTGTCATCATTTAAAGCAAATCATCAAAAGTCACTATAATTTCATACATTTGCTTTTTATCTCATATGTAGAGTTTAAGTTCAAAACTACTACCTACTCTCATATGTAGAGTAGTAGTTAAAAATTCTGGCCATGCTCAGAAAGTAAAGCTACAACAGGTCATAACCAGGCCCGGTGGGCAGGGGGGGGGTTTCCCCCCCCCCCCCCCCCGACTTTGAGAAATCAATGTATTTGCATATAAGTGGACGTGGTTTTTGTTGTTTTCCGATGAAATTGCATTGTGTTTGGACCCTTTACCCCTCCCCCCTGGAAAAACTTGAAATGACGTCCCTGGTCATAACTACAAGCTCTTTTCTTCAATGAAATTTTCATTGAACATCATGTAGTAGTGTATTTTTTTTCTACAAATGTCTTCAGTTTCCAAGCTTTTGTCAAGAAAAAATACAAGTTTTGATAAATTGTACAAATACCTTTGTGCTTGAAAAGTAAATAAAGGTTTTTCAATGTTTTATCACATAAAATTGCAGATTACTGCAGATACATGTTTCAGAGTTACAAGGAACCTCTTTTTTAATGCAAAGAAGAGTGAGCTTTGAGATGAAAAGTCATTGGAGAACGTTAATTTACAACTGTCTGTTGGGGAAACTACACTTTAACTTCATTTTTTATTTTTGTCATCTTCATGTAACTTTACCCGGGCATAATAATGTAACAGAAACAAAATAGAAAATTCTCTGTGCAGGGTCGCTGGTTTGCACTAATAGCTTACTCAGTTCTTTGAAAACTTGATCGGACATCAGAGATCTATGTTAATTATGAACGTTGAAACTACCTTTAAAAATTTCCTTTTTGGTATGACTATGGTTAGTTTCCACAATGAAAGGTGTCTTAGAATTTTATTTTACAGAAGAACTTCAAACAATGGTAAAAGGAAAGCAAGAAGGTCACAAAAGCATAACCTCCTCATAGGCGGATTTACGGGGGTGCCAGGGGGGTGCGTCGCACCCCCTAACAATTTAATTGAGTTTTGAAAAAATATTAAAATTAAATATTATTCATCATTAAACATACTTAGGAAAATAGCATATATATTTTTCATTGCGACACATGCAAGTTAATTTACTTAAAAGCAAATCCGAAAATTCAATAATATGCAGTTTATTGTATGATCCGAGTATATCATCACACATTGCCAGTGTGAGAGAAATAGGACTATACTGCGTATGAAGAATAACATTACATATATATATCCATTTGAAAAAAAAAAAGATAAATAATTACATGCAAGTAAACAGAATACATCATTCAGTACTGCATTATAGAACAATTGTGTACTATGTAATTGGGTATTTATGGAGCTGCTTCCCCTTTACTCTCGCTGAGGGCCCGGTATTTTTTGGTGTGTCATAAGTTTCTTTTACTTCTTAAAAACAACCATGACAAACAAAATAAAAAAAAGAAAAGAAAAAGAAATGTGCTGTTGGAATATACTTCTTCACTAAAATCTGTTTTAAAATTTAAAAAAAAAAAGCATTTTTCAGGTAAATTTTCAAAATTTTGTATAAGAGGAACCACCTATTAGTTCCTAGAGATGCCCCCCCTCCTCCCTCGAACCCCTAGTTTTGCTGCACCCCAGAATTCACAGCTTAAGTCCGCCTATGAACCTTCTGCGAGTATGCATAGGGATTGTATGTTTTTGCAACGTGTCCTGCATGTGTTATTAATTCTTACAAATCAAAATAATTATTGAAACTATTTCTTTCTTTTTTTGCTTTGTCCCTTTTCTGCTAATATTAATCCTCTAATGCTTATTTATCTCATTAGTAAGAAAGCGTCTAAACATGGTTCATATTCTTATTGGTTCTATGATAATTTATAACTTTTGCACTGGTTGTTTGGTTAATCTTCCATATTTACAATTTAAAATTATTTATTAATAGCTTTTATTTTAGATTATTTTTCATCCATAAGCTCACATAAAAAGTATAGGAGGGTCTTTCAAATCCAATACAAATTACACATATTTGTAAACTTTAGCATTTTTGAAGTTTGTTTTCACACTTTTTTGCATAAAGGCATTTATGTATTTCTTACGGTTTAACATATTGTGTTTTCTTTTGAATAGGATGTTGTGGTAGCTGGTGGAATGGAAAGTATGTCAAATGCTCCTTACTACTTATCTCGAGGAGAAACTCCATATGGTGGTGTCAATCTAAAAGTAAGATGGATTTTTTTTTTTACTTGATGAAATAAGTTTTCTTGTTTTATTTATTAAAAAACTTGTATTTGTTATGGTGAATATCAAATAAAAAACATTTAAAATATGGCAGAAATTTGTGTTGGTTGAATATTAAGTTCTGTTTATGTTAAATAATTAAGTTTTACAAACCAAACAAGTTATTATACTTCCATTTAATAAAAATTCCATAAGTTATCCTGCAATTTTGATTTTCATTTTTGTATCTAATGTCCATGAGAGGGAGAGTGGCATCATGGCACAAATTGCAACCTTGACATTTTAAGGAGGGGCCGGGGAAGGGGGGTAATTAGAGAGTTTTTAAATCTCATTTTGCAGGAGGTTCTTGTTCAATGCCCGGAGGGGAGAGGGGATGAGCACTTCTGTATCATTATATATTACACTAGGAAACTGATTTGGCCCACTTAGGCCTGTGACTTGTTTTTGTCCAACTATTGACTCTTGCTCGAAAAATTGTCTCAATTTTTCTCCATTATGTCAAGTTTTTAAGCTACATAAGGCCCACACACACACACAAAGAGAGAAATTCTCAAAAAAGAAAGATTAGAAATTATTACTTACATTCTATACACAATGCAAAAAATGCTATTTTGTGTTTCTGATAAATACAAAATTATTTTATATTTCTTACACAGAAAGTTTTTTTTTACCTTGACAATAAAATGAATTAAAATCCATAATTAATACTGATTATATTTGGGGGAAATATGCACTTTATTTCAATTTACAGACGCTTTTATCATATCAGCCAATAGGAGGGCAGTAGGGCTTCTTGTGAAAAACACTCCCGTGCTGAAAGTAGTAATGTTTTCATATGTCACCAAACTCATAAAGATGGGGATAGAGCTCTTAAAAGTAATTGTGTAGTTGACTTCAGGCTAATTCTGTTTCTTAAAACTGTTGGTCAAAAAATTATTATCTTCTGTTTGCATGTTAATGATTTATAGTTATTTAGTAATTACTCTCCCCTTAACATTCTCTTCTCAACACCCCCAATTATTGACTAAAGCTGCACTTCCAGGACTTCCATTACGAAAAATTTCAATGGGAGCCTACCTGATCTCTTTACCTCTATCCTTTCTTTGAAGACATCTAAGACAGTTTAAAGCTTTTTTTTAAACTCGTAACTTCTAGTATTTATCTTTCCCTCAAAGAAATAAATTAAGCATAAAGATTTTCTCAGCATTAAATCTGGCCCTGCAATATTTATCATTATGTAAATAAGATTCTATATCTATTGTAAAAATTAATTCTATGGAATTTTTTAGGATGCCATTGTTTTTGACGGACTGACTGATTCATTTGGGAATGACCATATGGTAAATAGTTTATTTACATTGTTCATAATGTGTATTTCTTTTTTTAATGCATGATTAAGCACTTCTGATCTCTTTAGTTTGAGCATAGTTTAAATCATATGATGCATTTAAAATTGACTCATATATACTTGTCAAATTTTAAAATGCTCTAATGCACTGAATTCTTTCAAAAATGTATATTTTCTCATTTTTGTGTTTCTCTAAATATTTTAAGTTTTGAATCAATGTTTAAAATAATTACACAACTTAACAATGCTGTTTTGTTTTGTCTTCAATAGGGAAATTGTGCTGAAGGAGTTGCTAAAAAATTTGCTTTTTCGAGGGAAGATGTTGATAACTGTGCCATTACAAGTTATAAAAGGTCCATTGCTGCTGCTGAAGTAATCATAAATTTGAATGCTCATTTCTCTAATATTAATCTAAAATTGCAGGGATAAGTTCATCCCCCATATTCTTTTTTACCTCATTTGAGTTTGTTTTGTCAAGTTATGTGAATTGTTTAAAATATTAGTTGTGTTGTTGTGTATTATTTATTGCCTCCTAAACATTTCACATAAATGTGTTTTTAGTTATGTATAATATCAATTTTAACCTCAAAATTCAAAGATCAATTTGCATTTTGAAATTGCTACTTGTGGTCAAGTGTATCATTTAAAAAAATGCATTCCTCTTTAACCTCTTCCCGGCTTTTCCCGAGCTGAACTCGGGCAAGCGAAATGTTCCATTCTGGCTCATCCCGAGTGTAGCTCGGGCACTGTGAAAATTAACATTGCACAACCAGTCTTTCCCGAATTATTTCACATGTCCCTTTTATGGTTCCGGATGCTTTTATTTACTATTGTTGCTACTAGATAACATAACTATACAGTGTTTTGAGCTGTAGATTTAAGATAAGAGTAGGCCAACTCCGAAGTATAATGATTTCTGCCATACAGAAAGCCAACTTTACAAGTAAATATTCATTTATTACTGATTTATTTAAATAGATATTTTTATATTTATTTTTATGAAATGTTGCATGCGAATGATGCTATTATGTTTAAAAAGATATGTATGTATGAAAATAAGCATAAAAATTTGACATTTTTTGATCCGTAATCCCGAAATTACTCATTTATTTAAATAGATATTTTTACATTTATTTGTAGGAAATGTTGCATTAGAATGATGCTATTATGTTTAAAAAGATATGTATGTATGAAAATAAGCATAAAAAAAATTGACATTTTTTGATCCGCAATCCCGAAATAAAATGAGCCTGGAAGGGGTTAATTGTGCATATGTATATTTCATTAGATAATCTATAGTACATATTGCAATTTAATTCTAATGGCAATGCAAAAAGTGGATAAATATTTATCACTGCATCAATTGTCAGTCTAAATTCCATGCTTGTTACTATTATTTAAAAAAACCTATCAAAGCAAAAAAAAAGTTCAAAACAAATTAATAATCTTGATTTCGATGTGAATCAGAGATCTATTTGTGATATCATCTGAATTTTGAGTAGGATGCATCAAAAAAACTTTTTTTTTTAATATCAAATTTCCAATAATGTGGAAAAGTTGCCTTACGTTATTGTTAGCACTAGGTTCATTCAAATGAAACTCAGTCAGTGCATTTAACTTTGCACTAAACACAAGGGGCTCCATGTAATGACGTATATAGTTGTCCCATGTATTGATAGAAATATTAACGCATGTCAAAGCCAGCGTGGGAAATAAGTATTTCATTTTGAGGAGCAGTACTGCTCCTCAAATTCTGTTATTGAGGAGCAGTTCTGTAAAATAAAGGAGCAGTTTTATGAAACTCACTAAATAACATCAACAAGAAAACAAATAAGGTTTAAGAACTAATTTCTATCTTTTAAGTTTTAAATAATGCCTTATTTATTAATCAAAAAAATAATTTAAATTTATCAAGTATACTTTTTGACAGCTAATTTTTTTCATTAGCTGACAGCTAATTTTTTATTAATTAGCTAAATCGGCCTTAAAAGGCTGATTTAGTTTGCGAGCGACGCGAACGAACGAAGCGTTTTTCGCTCGCAGGTGAAAAATTCCGATTATTCACACTAGATGCGGGCGAAAGTCACGTGATGGTATTCACCCACTAAGGATAAAGCGCACATCTCACGAGAGCCAATGAAATCGGATGTCCACGCGGTCAAAACAGAGCAAAGATGGCGCCTTCCCTCTGATCGGCTGTCGCTTTCGTTGCCAAATTTCGTTCGCCTTTCGCACGTGACGATATCTAGCATGCTAGAAAGCTGACGGCAGGCGAATATTCGTCGCGTTGTCATGGGAACGAATTCCGAAAACCGGTTTCGTGGTGAAAAGGTTCGCATCGCTCGCTTGGTTTGCTCGCAATCTGAATCGCGCTTAGCTGATAACGCGAGCTACTTTGACGAGTTGGTCAAAGTAGGAGAGATAACGTCAATCAAAGAGGGGGCCGGAGGAACGGATTCGATGCACGAATTTTAAAGTTAGAAACGTTTAGTTTTGCCAAATGTTATCATTTTTTTTAAGTGTGTTTTTTTGCATCGCAAAATTTTCGATGCAATTTAGGATATTGCATCGTCTTTCACTCGTTTTGAATCGCAAACTGCGATGCGATACCGCTTATTTCTCACGCTGGTCAAAGCTTTACGTTGCATAGCGACAGTGCGGTTGCATGCCGAAGAGAAAGTTATTACACAAGTTATCGTCCATTACCAAACAAGCAAGATTGCAGGAACATTGAGGAGTGATTCGGTTTTTAGCTGCGGCAGGAGTTGGAGACTGATGTTTTGGCAGGAATTGAGTTTGAAAGTGTAGACTAAAAGTTAGAGCAATGATGCTTCTTAAAATACATGCAAACTTGCTCTACACGTTTTCATGCAATTCATTTTTTACAAAATGAATAAATGTGCTATTCATTAACATCCTACACATAAAAAATACCTTAATGTGAGTGCATATCTGTTTCACAAGTTATTTCTATTTCAATCTCAGAAATTATTTTTCTTACTAATTAAAATAAAGGCTGAGGATTATAACTTATAATTATTTTTCTCATGTGATGGAGAAACCAACAAATAGATAGAAAAATCTTTTTATGTGTTTTAGATTTAAAAGCTTTTACGTCATCATGATTTTGTTTTTTGAATTAAGGAGTTATTAGTCATTATTGTTCCTTTTTTGTGTTCAGGCAGGTATTTTATCAAAAGAAATAGCACCAGTCACTGTTCCTGGAAAAAAAGGGAAACCCGATATTGTTGTCAGCACTGATGAGGAATACAGTCGTGTTAACTTTGAAAAATTACCTACTCTTAAACCTGTTTTTGAGAAAGAAGGTAAATATAAAGTTTAATATATATATAATTGAATGTACTTTTATTTATCATTGGTAACTCCTAGAATTTGTATATTGAATTACTAAAAGTGTGAATATTTCAGGTGTTATTACTCCAGCGAATGCAAGTTCCATAAGTGATGGGGCTGCTGCCTGTGTTTTAACATCTAAAGCAATGGCTGAAAAATTAAACATAAAACCATTGGCCAAAGTTATAGGTAAATTGATTTTGCATTAAGAATAGTATTCAAGTTGTAAAACTTTTTTAATGGCAACTTTTTGAGATAGTCCCAAAAGGTGTTATATCCATTTCTTAATCCATTAATGCTATTTAAATGCGAATAATAATTTATTGTCATAATTATTTTTTGACCTACTTAACTTGACCTACTAATATTGTGAAGTTACTCCTTTTGAAATCAAAATACTTCTAACATTCTTGTACAAAAAATCTTTTTACGTGTATTAATTTTGTGAGATTCTGTTGATTAATTTTATTTTTTCAGCATTTGCTGATGCTGCAACAGATCCCCAAGACTTTCCTATTGCACCTTCCTATGCAATTCCAAAGGTATATTTTATACTGTTTCCTTTTTAAAATATTGTAACTAATAACTATGCTTTTGCAGTAACTAAATCTTAATGAATAATATTGTGACGCATTCAAAATAGTCAAACCTCGTTAAAATGAACTCAAAGGACCTTCAAAATGAATTTGTCTTCACCTTAGTTTGTCTTATCTGACAAACCATAAACAAACAAATAGGAGGATGGTGGTATTGCTAATATAGTTCGTTTCAGCATTAATTCCTTTAAGTGTGTTCAAATAGATGAGGTTCGGCTGTGAATTGTATATGTATGTTTTAAATGCCCAGAAATAAACTTTTTCAGTGCAAAAGTATTGCGAGCTTCAGGGTGTATGCTTTTTTATAGTCCTGAAAATTAACATTAAAAATCAATTTACCAGTTTTAGTAGTTCTTTTACTGGAGGCTTTCTCGATTTGTTATTCCTCCATCTACAATTCAATTTGTAGTCACAGGCAGAAGAGAGAAAATATCCATTCAGGTTCTACTGTCTACTAAAATTAGTTTCCCCCCTATTCAAATGAAATTTATAAAAAATATCTGCCCAGTAGCAATCCGAATAGAAGCATCTCTTCTATATGGGATTATAGTTATTTCCTGTTTAGTCTGAGCTAATTTTTTACTTTTTTTTATCCCTAGGTTTTGGAAAAAGCAAATTTGAAGAAAAGTGACATATCTTTGTTTGAAGTCAATGAGGCCTTTAGTGTTGTCACACTGGCTAATATAAAAATGCTTGGACTTGACCCCGAGAAAGTGAACATTAACGGTGGTGCTGTGAGTTTAGGTCATCCTTTGGGGTAAGCTATAAATTGTTTCTTCATAATTATTTTAATCTTGATATCAATATAATTTAGCAAGATGTATTAAATTGAGTGTGTGAGAGTTTTATTGTATAGAACAGGGCTGTCCAACTGCTAAGAGCCCTCGGGCCAGAATTTCGGTCACTGATCACCTGGCGGGCCGCAGTTTGAAAAAGTTGAACAATAGCCTGTTATATTCAATTACAGTTAATAGTTGAACAATTAATTACAATTACAAACAACTTACTTACATTTTAATGTGAAAACTGAGGCCTATCAGCCTTCTTTACAAGGGCAGGAATGTCGACATCGATGTTAGTCGTTGCCAGCCGAAGAAGGTCTAACAGTGAACTGTCAGAGAGAGAGGTCCTGTGGTGATTTTTGATAGAGTTCATCACCGAAAAAGCACTTTCACATAAATATGTGCTCCCGAACATAGAAGTTATTTTCAGTCCGAGGTCACGTAGATTGGGGAACCGTTCAGTTGGAAGCAACTTGAAGAACTCAAATCCCCTTTCGGTTCTTGTTTGAAAGAACGGGTCAGCTTGGAGATCGCAAAGTTCTAATTGCAGGTTTGCCGGTTGTTCCTCAATGTTTGCCGTGACTGGGTTACTGAACAGAGCCACTTCATTCTTGATACTCTCAAAATCTGAAAATCTGGTGTTGAATTCGTCAATAATTATCTGCAACTCAGGGCAAAACTCAGAAAAGTCCAGCACCTCCTCACATTCTGACGCCAAACGACTACAGCTGGCGAAGTGAGACAAGTTATTTTTTGCCAAAGTTGCATGGAAAATCTTCAGCTTGTTTCTAAACCCATTTACGTGTGCCATTAGATCAGACACCAGTTGACCTCTTCCTTGAAGTTTTAGGTTCAGATCGTTGAGGTGGCAAGTAATATCAGTTAGAAAAGCCAGGTGACGTGAAAAATCCATGCTTAAAAGTTCTTGTTCCAAGTTTTCTGACGGAGAAAACTGTTGAAGGAAAAGAGGGATTTCTGTTCTCAAATCGAAAAATCTCTTGAGGCAGTTTCCGGCACTGAGCCACCTAACTTGATTGTACATGAGCAGGTCTCCGTATTCTGCTTCAATTTCTTCCAAAAAGTTACGGAACTGCCGATGCATAAGAGCCTTGTTGCCGCCTCTGATCATGTTGATGACTTTCACAACTTTTTTGAGGGTTTCAGTTTGCTTCACCGATTTCCCGCATAAAGCATGCTGGTGAATGATGCAATGAAGTGCAGGGCATTTCATTCCTTTTTTTCTCAAACATCCAATCAATCCGATATTTGGTCCTACCATTGCCTTTGCACCATCTGTGACTATGGCGGAACACTTTTCAAAACCTCCGACACTGTTGACCGCTTTCAGCACTGCTTCAAATATGTCCGTACCCTTTGTTGTGGAGTGAAGAGAACATATGGTAAGGAGCTCCTCTCTGATCTCAAAGTCTTCTTTTGCAGTGCGAATGAAAATCAAGAGTTGACTAACGTCCGACTGGTCTGTACTCTCGTCGATACACAAGGAGAAATAACAGCATTTTTCAATCTCACTGGACAATTTCTGTTGTATTTGATCACCTATTTCGGCTACTCTTCGCTGGACGGTCTGATGAGAAGCTGAAACCGAATCAAATTGCTTAACAATTTTGCTATCACCAAATGCTTTTGCCATTTCTACAGCACTTTTTAACCAAGACGCCATCAGTATAAGGTTTTTTCGCTTTAGCAAGCTCAAGTGAAACTGCATACGAAGCATGCAAAGCATTGTACTGGTCAGATTTTACTTGAGTAAACACACCAGTTTGTTTTTGCAGTTTTGACTTCAGTTCTGAAACCATAAGAGATCTTGCTTCTCCTTGATATTTACCGTGGCTCCCTTCGTGAAGACTCGTATAATGTCTTTTGACATTGTATTCCTTGCACACAGCCACAATTTGCATACAAATCATGCACTGGAGTTTGTCCTTTCTATTTGTAATAAAGTACTGGGTTTCCCAGCGGTCCTGGAACATACGATTCTCGCTTTCAATCTTTCGTTTTTTACTCATGATGGAAGATGAAATACATGCAGTCAACTACTAGAGCCAAATCAAGATCATCAATGGAAAAGAGAGGATTGTTGACGACAGCAAATTCTCAACAAAAACCGCAGCGTCAGTGAGCCCCTCCGCCCCCCTCTTTATTTTGAACCAATTACAGGCAGGTTTTACCTATCCCTGTCTCCCCCGCCTGGTATTACCAACGCGAGGCAATACTATTTCTAGGAATTTGTTTGAAGCGACACGTGCCTGGGTACTTGCAGGGTAGGACTGCTTGACCTTGACCTTTAGATCTCCCCCCTATACGTTTTCTCCCAATACAATGAAAGGAGTGAAAAGCGATCGAGAGAAAATTTCGGGAATCGCGGTTTGACCAAGAATGGTAGTCTCGATACCATAAAATTTCGAAAAAAGAAATCTGCTGAATAAGAAGTTGGCGGGCCGCACAATATGTGTTGGCGGGCCGCCAGTTGGACAGCTCTGGTATAGAAGATGAATTCCTTGTGTGTGAATCACCAATTTCGTAATGACTGATGCCCTGTACTGCCGTGCTAAGCGCAAAAGTGGTATCTGCAGTTGAGCTCAAACTGAGAAAAAACTCTTTAAAGTTTTGCTCCTCCATGTATTTAATTTGACTGATACTTTTTCAGAAATTTAAAAAAAATGATTTTTCTTCTCAAATGACTGTAAAATATTGTATGTGGGTAAACTACGTCACAAAGAACCACCTGGCGGCGATAACTCAATTTTGTTAAAAAGTGCAGATACGACTTTTGTGCTTAGCACGGCAGTGTAGTGCTTATGCTTAGCATTGCAAATTTATGAACTGAACATTGTTTTTATAAAGAATATAATAATGTTTACAAGAATACTTATTTTCATTAAAACAAATGTTGTATTAAAAGTTTTTCAAATGTTAAAAGGCTAATAAAAATTGGCTGTGACCTTTTCTTTAATTCCACACTATATGATAAATTTGCTTTGTTTTCCTAATACAATATTATTTTTTATGATTCTTTTTTCTACTTTTAGGATGTCTGGGGCACGTATTATAGGCCGTTTGATAAATGCTCTTAAACCAGGTGAAAAGGGTATTGCTACAGCTTGCAATGGAGGGGGAGGAGCTTCTGCAATATTAATTGAGAAACTCTAACTGCTATTTGTTACTATTATTATTTCATTCACAGTGAAATATCATCCACAAGTAAATTGAAAATTTTAAACATTTTTCTTTATTCAAGTTGATATGAATCTATTAATTGTTAAGCTATGAAGTATTTCTATCATTCGGAGGAAAAAAATGTATTATGAATGTTGTTTAGTATTGTTTATTTGTTGATTCTATTTCAGTATTCTTGATGTTGTTTCTATATTGTTATCAAAAGAAATGTAATTTACTCAATGCCTTACCCTGGTTTGCTTCAAACTTTTTCAATCCATTCATGCCCACAGGTGTGTGTATGCTTATATGACACTTGTTTTACCAGGAAACAAATTATACAAACAAATAAACAAATAAAAAACTCATAAATACTGATAGGCTTAAAATTGAACTCACCAAAAGAAGAAAAAGGTTCAAACATCACCATCTCTCTGGTGATGAATTTCTTCAACACGAAATCTCTAGTTTCCTCCATTAGTTCTAATTTTTCGGCATCTGCTAGATAAATTTTTTTAAAATCAACATTGCTACCACAGTTTTTTTTCAATCCCTAAGTCATTTTTCATAACTCTATTCTAGGTAGCCAACTCACACTTTTTTTGTCTGAACCGGAGTAGGAGGTCCCGAGTTCACATCCTGGCTCGGGAATGGATGTACTTTCTCTCCACTGTTCTTGTCCCTTCTTTGTGTGAATGTGTTGTTGTGCTGTGAATAACTGCCTACCCTATAAACGGGTCCTTATGGCATGTTGGTACTGTGGAAGTCAAACTTCACACCAAATTACGGTATAGTTGGAAAAATGAGGCCCCAAATAAAGCCAGCCTAGCTGACACAAGACAACAACAACTCGCACTTTAAATGCTGCTGCCTTATGACATGAATAAATATATTTGTATACAATTTAATTAGAGATGAATATATATACAGTAAAAGCTCGACTATCCGGAACGCTCGGGAAACGCCGAATTCCGGATACGCGAATTTTCCGTATAGATGAGCGAGAGTTAATTCCGGTTCATTTTCCCCCTTCTAGCTAATGTAAAGATGTTTTAAAATAGTGTTTTGTCAGGAATTTTTAAATTTAACAACGATTTGTCCGATATTCCCTTCAATTTCTTAAAAATGACACGATTTTGCAGACTTTTAAAAAAGTACGAATTTACCCGAAAATTTCCAACAATATATATTTCCTGCGTAAAAAACGCAAATACTTGTGTATAGCCCAAGCAATTTAGAGAAAAACGAGGTTCAAAGTCGGAAAATCAACTTACATGCGCGATCTATAACTTTTTTCGATCTATAACGCGACGGCAGTAAAGTCCGACTACGCATAACGATTACTCATAACGCATCCAAAACCTGATATTTCGCCTGTTTTATTTCAACTCTTTTAACTAAGCCCTAAAAAATAAATATGGTAATAAAATTTTTCATCGTTGGCGGATAATAACAACGACGCGGCGGCAGTAAAGTCCGACTACGCAAAACGTCGAGACAAGAACACGTGTGGTCTTTATAAGGGGGGAAGTCATTGCGCTCTACTTTGGCGATTTTCAATCGGGGGAAGAAAAAGAAACTTTTTTGTTGATTTTGAAAATCGAGAACCTCCGACGAAATTTCCGGTTACTTGAGCGTTCCGGATACTTGAATGCCGGATAGATGAGCTTTTACTGTAATAGTGAAGTATTTTTCAAAAAGAGTTATATGTATTCTATATATGTATCAAACATGCAGTAGAGTCTTACTTATGTGAGGGATGTATTCCAAGACCCTTTGTGTAAACCAAAATTTTGTGTTGTAAACATTGTTCCCACTCTTATTCAAGGACTTTTTTTAGAAATTTCAAGAACCATAAGCTGTCCTATTTTATCCATGAAAAATGTAAGGTAAATGTTTTCACACTTAATCTTAAAATGTATGATATGATCATCTTTTTTCTCCACCTTACTGGTGGTGAAAAAAATGAACCAGAATTCATCTGTATTACTCTACTGTATTTCTAACTAGTGCTATATAATTTCTAAGCAGTTAAAATGATTGAATTTTTGCATTAAAAATTGTTGAACGGCATTATGTAATTTATGTTACGTAAATGTCACCTTACCTTTTGTGTATTGTATTATGACTGCTAGAATTACCCAAAATATTAAGATTGATTTTATGTTTTCAGAGACGTAATATACTTATTATATAAGAAATGTCTTCAGTTAAACATCGAGCAGCAAAACAAAATTTTGCCTAAAATAAAAAGTAAATTTTGAGCTTACAAGTGGTCTGTAAAACGTTATTCAACCGGCTGGACCGGTCTGGAAAATGTAATATTTAAAAATTCATTTTTTGTTGCCCCCTCTTGCAAGGCCATTATGAACATACAGGGTTGCCAAGAGTTTGCAGTAGACAGGATAAAAAAAAAAAAAAAAAAGTATCAAAATTTGGGAGGTGGGAGCTATGCATTCTGAATGATAAACATGTACTACTCTAGGTGCTGTTATTCGTTTTTGTACTTTATTTTGTGAAAACATACACACGACTCAAAAAAGTTTTTTTTTTTTTTAATAAATGTGTTATATTTCGATATTCTGTACAATTTATTTTATTAGAATAGATTTATAAAAAACCAAATATTTGGTCCAAGTTAATTCAATCAACTGATTTATTTCGACTTTTGAACAATAATAAAATTGTTTCCTTTTACATCCATGATGATTTGTTCAACAAAACTGTTTAAGTGTTTATTTTATAAAAGAATCAAGCACAAAAACAAACTTTTTTTTTTTTGGAAAAAGTTGCCCAAAATTAACATTCCAAATGTGGTACGCACAATTGAGGGGATATTAAGTTTGGATTATTTTTACCAATCAAATATAAGGATAAGGAAAGTCCCGACCACTCTCTTGCCGACAACCAGAGAAGCCACTTTCCCCCAATTCTTTGAAAATTTCAGCATATCTTCTACAGCGCCAATAGAGTTGAAATCCCTTATAAGTGGAAGAGTAACATTTCTTGGACAAATGCCATCCAAAAAAAAAAGTAGTAAGGCTCTTATATGATTTGAGATATTCTTAAATTATTTTGGTTCATGTGAAATGTTATTCAAATTTTTGAGCAATATTCTACCATTAATTTACAAAATGTTGCTGATCAACTTTTGAAAATATTAATACATAAGCAAATGATTATCAATAATTTTGCTTTTGTAATAAGCAAAGGAAAGTATTAAAAATGTTATTTGTATTCAATGGGGCATTATTGAAGATTTATACTTGTCATGAATTTAATGTTATGTAAAATAATGAAATGATTGAATCGCATAATTTTGCTCTACTTATCTCTTTTATTCTGTTTCTATCTATATACATAAGACTACTTTTGTCTGGGGTAAACTTCAAAACTACTGAACCGATTTTAACCATTTTTTCACCTTAGATAGCTACAGTAACAGGGAGCAGGATAAGCTATAATTTATTTCTAAAAAGCTTAAATAAAAAATTATTACGGAAAATAGTAAATTTCATGTAATTTCCCAATTAAATGATTAAATTTTCAATCCATTGTTGCAAAAATTTATTGCCTTGCAACAACAATATTAATAGTAATCATGATGAAAATTTTGAACCAAGGCTTCTCTGGAGTAAGTATGAAATTTATTGCTTTCTTATGATTTTTATATTCATCTATGCCAACAATCGCTAACGGGGCTAAATAATAAGATAATTATTTTTGGCAACAGTTAGAAAATGGAAAGTATTGATAGTCAAAAAATTTCCTTAATCACATAAGATGTTTTCACCAAGTGGGCTTTAACATATTAGCAGAAAAGCCAATTTTTTCCTTTTCTGGGAGCTGCATGGTTTAAGTTTAATTCATGTGCTTGGATTCATGTGCACTGCGGTTAGGCTGAAAGGGAAAATCTAAATTTTCAATTTCTGAAAAATAGATATAAATTTTGACAATTTAAATTTTTTAACTATTTTTCTTGAAGAGAAGAAAACGCTCAGATTTGAAACGCCAGCGTTTGGAGCGGGCTAATGAGACATCTGAAGTCTGGGATCATTAGCTACAACAAAATCGCCCAGGTATCTCTACGTAACAATGAGACACAAGAAGCCAGGAATTTTCGTTACAAGGATAGGAACTGTAATAATGAGACTTATTTAATGTGCAATATTTGGAAATGGTCGACTTCAGAGCGATTAATATGCCAAGCTTATAGCATTTCCTATTTACCTTAACATTATTTATAATTTGCATTTGTATTTAGGGCATGTTACAGTATTTTTGGTTTATCCAGACAAAAAATAGCCACTGTTTACAGAAATAGCCATTTGTGTATACAGATGTGTACTTTAATGTTGAAAAATGTATGAATGAGTTTCACTAAAACAGCCTCCCCGGCAGAAACCCGGGCACGGGCAGCGCCGGGTACCTGGCTAGTTTAAAGCATAAATGAGTGTTTAGTACTCGACTCTAAAATTGGATTTGTTGCTGAACAGTTTCATTTTGTACATCTATGGTCAAAAAATAAACCTTACAATTAAAACATTTTACTCAGGACATTTTAAGCTGTATTTTCTTATCCCATGCGTTCTTAATTTTGCTTGTTTAATGCCAAATCTATGAGCTCTTATTTTATATTATGGGGATATTTTGGTA
The DNA here is from genome assembly GCA_038373865.1 of Uloborus plumipes. Taxonomy (NCBI): domain Eukaryota; kingdom Metazoa; phylum Arthropoda; class Arachnida; order Araneae; family Uloboridae; genus Uloborus; species Uloborus plumipes. The sequence continues at coordinate 65,885 of JAXGGA010003326.1, read as the reverse complement.
AACTTAACTATCCTTTTTTTCGGATACAAAAGTTTTCAACAAAAATAAAGAATAACACAGTTGTAAATGATTGAGAAACTTTATTATAAAACATTTACATTTTATTACAAAAGGACAAATAGCTTTCAGCAAATCATAACATTAATAAAGTAAAATGAAAGAGAAGGTGTCCTTCAAGAACTTCACAGATGAATTATATAATATATACGCTCTTTTAAAACCATTAAAAAATAGTGTTCAATATTAAAACAAATGAAAGAGCAATTAAGTTGCACTGGGTTCTAAGTCTGTAGCCAAGGCTTCTGGTTCCTCATCATTATAGATATTTTCAGCCTAAAAAAAATAATTTGACTTTAGAATCAACATAAAAAGTTCTAGAAAAGTCAAATTAAACAGTCCAATTTTATACAAAATTCATTTCAACCCTTTCATGATAGGGTGCTAATAAAAAGTATCGTCACTTGGGAGATTACAGCATAAATCCTAAGTTTAAGAACAGCAACTGGTACATTTACAAGGGAATGGAAACAGCCTAATTTGAAAGAGCTTCATAGATAAACTTGAAAGCTGCTTAACCCGAAGCGCAGTGAATAACCCAAAATACAAAACCTACCACATAAAGGTAAAATTCAAATAAAAAAAAAAATCTTAAATTGTCTTTACAATATGTGTTGAGTAATTTTTGAAAGCTTGAATTTCAGTACGCTCTTTAAATTTCCTTTCTGAAAACCTTTTGATCAAGTTTTTTTTTTTTTTTTTTTACACATTACAAACAGAGCTAACATGAGAAGCCAAGCAGTCACTATACATATGTATACACTAGCTACTTGGCCCGGCTCTGCACAGGAGCTATATTGAGGAAAAATGTCATGTCAAGTGGCGCGTGTGTCTAAAAGTCCAGATTAAATTAAAGTCAATAGTTTGCTAGAACGCAGTACGAAAAATTAATCGCAAAAATTTTTTTAAAGCCGTCCGTTACAGTCCGTCTAATGCAAAAGCAAGAATTTTGTTTATGTTCAGGGAAAAAATGGCAACACCTTTTTCTCATTAATAATTTATTTCACCCTATTTAATTTCTTTCACGCTCTTACAGACTATTTTTATAAATCCAATTTAAAATGGATATTTCCAAATTTAAAAATGCCCATATCTTTTTTCTGGGTGGAAATATCCATTAGTGGTTTTGAAATCTGTAGGAAAGAAACTTTCCTAAAAGGTATTTTTTGCGTTCTTTCGAATGAGACCAAGATCGAGAAGATCAGATAAGTATTTCGCTCGGTAGAGCCATTTTGAAGTCCTTTATTCGAACAGATCGGTACTTTTTTCCTTGCTCAAAAACCATCCTATGATCCTTCCCGGGTGCACAAGTATCTCCCGGCCAAATTTTGTCCAGATTCGACGTAAACTGGATTTGTATAAGGTATACACACACATATATATTCTGTTTTATTTATATGGATATACATATACACACACCGTCGGCCCCACTTAAATGAATATTTCCGGTTACAAGAAATATTTGTTTAAGCGGGGATCTTTAACATTTCATCTATGGTATGGGAAATATTCGGTTCCAGGATATTTTATTAGTATAAACGAATACCCCACTTAATCGAATATTTCTTACAACCGACAGTATATATCAGGTTCGTAGCCAAACTTTTGTTTTGGGGAGGGTTTTACTTAACACATTCCTAGTGAAACCTACAGTAGAATTTAACTTCATTCGTATATTCTATTGATTTTGTTACAATATATTTAGATGGGTAGGTGCTGTTTTAAGGGCATTAGCATAAGCAAATGTAAAAGCTTATGTATCTATTAAATGAAGAAAAAAAAATCTGATGGGTAAACTACATTACAACTGCTAAACATTCAATGTCTTTTTAGTAACTCAATAGAATAGATACGTGTACTCGTGTATGTGCATTCGAATGCTTACACAGGGTTGTTTGGTTTAAACCACGGTTTAAACCAATCGGTTTTTAAAAAAAAAAACCATGCGGTTTTTTTAAAAATTGGTATTTTTCCAAAAATGACAAAAAAAGAAGGAAAAAAATTCTTCAAATGTTTACATTTATTTTATGCACATATTAAAAAATGTAAAATTTAGTTTATGCAAAGTTGTAGACATAAATAATTAAGAAAAAGATTTTTTTGAAATTTATTAAAAGTTTACAAACTTATGTTTTTTCAAATCAATATAACATTTCTCATTATGTAATATATTACACTGCCAAAGAGCAGATTTAGGCAGACTTTCTTCATAACACATAATTTACATGAATAATTAATATTTATAAAGGATTGCATATGTATTTCAAAATTCAAAGCAATAATTGTTCCATCGCTGATGCTGTTTCTATTTGGAAAGAGCTTAAAAAAATATTCAGAGAGAAAAAATTAAGTAAGGATGTCCAAGAGTTTTCAGAAAGTAGATATAAATTGGCTCTGACACCTGCCCAATTTTTGGCGTACATGTTTGACCCAAGATATAGTCGGAACGAACCGTCTGAACAAGAGAAGAAAGAAGCACTAAATTTTGCGAAATTGAAACATCCAAGCAACTCCACGCTTTCACTCGTAGTGAAATTCAGTGCAAAATCCTCACCTTTTGAGGAGCATTATTTTGATCCAAGTGTAATACAAGAAGTTACTCCATATGAGTGTTGGAAAAGTCAGCAAACTCAAATAAATGAATTCAACGATAAAGTGTTCACCGAAATTGAGCAGCTGATTACAGCAAAAGCCTCATCTGCAAGTGCTGAAAGAATATTTTCAACATTTGGATTCGTTCAATCAAAAATTAGAAACAAATTAGGGTTGGAAAAAGCTTCAAAGCTAGTTTTTTTATTTGGGGCTTTTAATTGATTGAAATACATGTATTTTTTTAAAATACAGTTTAGGGAAAAACTTTCTCTTGGTTTAAATTTGAATCAAAATGTTTTTAAAGCCATAGTAAATATAAATGAGCCAACCTACATATAAATATTTGAAATATATGTAAAATATTGTTTTACAATAACACAAAACCAAACTTCACGTCACAATAAAATATGTAAATCCATTACATTATAAATTATTATTTTTTTGTTATTTAATATTTTGAACAAAAAAACAAGTTTTAAAGCTTTTGCAGAGCCATAACATATGTGCGAGCACTGAATGAATAATTTCAAGTGATAAAAATATTATTTATTCTTTTCTGAAGCTGATTTAGCAGTAAATATTTGAATACTTTTAAATATAATCGGATTGCATTTTTCAATTTCTTGCAGAAGATGTTACATTTTCTGCAAAATATATTTCATGAAACAGAATTTGCTACTAATTTACTTTTTCTAAGGAGTCTGTACATTTTATATTTTGAATTCCAATGCTATTTCTGCTTACTTGTTTACAAGATCATAAGGTGAAACTTTTCTTTTTGAATTTGTTTAGATTATGCTTGAAAATATGCCCCCCCCCCCCGTTTTTTTGATAATTATTATTATTTGTTTTTATATAATAAATTATGTTTTTTTTGGATCATCACTACTTTTTGTCTCAACCTGCATCCTATCTGCTTCTTGAAGTATTTCCTGAGAGGTCTATGCATTCATACCAATATATTGAGTTTATTTCAATCAATATTTTCTTATAAAAAGCTATTTTAACGATGTAATTAAATTACAATGTTTTCCTCTTATCTCCTTAAATAGTTAAGAAATGTGGTTTTATGACTGTTGAAGATTGACTGATTATTAATTACACCAAACTTTTATTACTTTCTGAAAAAAAAAATGTTTTTTTCAAAAATTATATTAAACTAAAAAAACCCGGTTTAAACCAAAAAAAAAACCCGTTTTTTTTTTTTTGTTTTTTTTTTCAAGAAAAAAACTGTTTTTTACCAACCCTGCTTACACACCTTAAATTAATATTTTTTGACACCTCTAAAACATATTAAATCAGAGCATGTTAATTTTTGTTAGCTTCAGGTATTCGAAATCTGAAGCAAAACACTAGTTTTTTTAAGTAAAGAGTTTACAAGAACTACAATAAAAATAAATACTGCAGATAAAGCACGACATAGTAAAATTTTTTGATAATTATATTTCAATTTTTCAAATAAAATTGAGATATAAAAATAAGAATGATGAAGTTTTCTGCAAAAATGTATAATGAAAAGCATTTGTTGAAATAGTATTGAAAAATTTCAGAGGGGATTTGAACCCTAAAAACCCACCCCTTTAATACAGCCCTGTGGCAGAAAATTTACTTTGATATAGACTGATAATTTTCTATGGGATAGCATGTACTTACCATCTGCCAAACTTGCATGATATTATCTTCAGATACGGAGCAAATTACCCATGGTTCATTTGGATTCCAAGAAAAGTCTGAAATCTTGGCTGTGTGGCCACCATGAATGAACTATTTAAATGAGAAATTAGAAAAGATAAATTTTTAAAAATTTGCTGATTGAATAAAAATTAACAAACTATTAGTTACATCAAACTCTTGCAAAATAAGAGCTTTATAGAATAGTAAGGCACAGAATAATCTTGATTATGTAACAATAACCAACCATCATCTATTATTTTTTGCATAATCAAGACCACAATAGTAAGCAAGATATTTAAGAAACATTTAAATCAATTAATTTTGACAAATCCTGTTTGCAATCAGCAAAGTTGATACTCAAATCTTATCCCTGAAATTAAAAAAAAAAAAAAAAATGCTTGACTATCTGCTGATGCAATGTCAATATAAAACTAATTGATAATGTCTTACTATATTGCAAGCTAGATAAGAAAATGTAGAAGCTTTCAAACAAACACTTCTTACTTATTAGTGGAAAGTTACAAAATTATGAACAAAATGGTTTTAAAACTCAAGGTCCTTAAATTATGCTTTAAAATTACTTTGTAAAACCCTTTAGAACTTACAATGAATTGTCTTTTACAGTAACAGTAAACTTGAAACAGTAGCTACCAAGAGACAGTTTCAAAAGAATTGAAGGTATACAGTCATATTTAACATTCAGGATCTTCAGACTTAGTCAAATTTAGTATTATTGAAGGATACAAAATGTTTTGATTGTTAATATCCATATAGAAATATATTTCTCTTACAATGCTGAGTACCATTTGCCAAACTAAAAGGTATAAAATTTTAAAATATGCTTTTTAGAGAGTTTTGTAACTGGTTGTACAAATTCTGTAAAGTCTAACAGTTTTATTACAATAAATGCTGATACATGGTGCACCCACTTATGAGACAAGACTATAGCACTTTTGCCTTTAGGAGGACCTCATTTTTACAGGAGCACTTTCTTAATCAAATTCATAGATTTAAACTTTTTTAAGTATGTATGTAAAAGAAGTGTATTTAAAATCATTAACTTTCACTTTTTTTTCTGAAATTTACTACCTTGATATCTAGTGACTTCATAAGCTAACCATATTGTAAAAGAAATTTTCTACCCAATACTGAATTCCATTTATGTTGTTCAATGTAATTAATAGCTACATGAATGTAATTTGTTTCAAATTTGATTTGAATGCATACAAATTTTACACAATTTTCTCTTTCCTTGCTATGATAAATTTATAAATTTGAGCATAAACTATTCAGCACTTAAACACCTTAATACATTTATATTGAAACAAAACAATGCAGACCTAATCACCTATATTGAAAACTTGTTTTTTTCCTCTAAACCTTTTCTATTTTAAAATCTTATTTTCCATTTGACTTTCTATAGTTCAATGCTTTGTCTCAAAAATAGAAGACAAGTAAAGAACACAAACTGGGCCAATGAACTAAATTTTTAACTTACTTTATATGCTGGAACTAAATTATTTCCTTTAAATGGTTAGATTTAACATTTGAATCTAAAATACAATATGAATTGGAATTGAACAGAACCTTTTTATCTTAATATATATTTTTTCCCCTAATCTTACCCAAAATTTTTTAGTTCACTTAAACAATATTTTACATTTACTTACTGTACTTAAAACTATCAAAACTCAGAATAAGGTTGAAAACAATTAAAATAAGATAAAAGAAAAAAGTTAAGTACAACTTTGAAATTCAAAATACACTGTAGTGAAATTACCAGTAGCTCAGGAGGTCCATCTTCTGCATCTTCAGGTGATTGTTCTTCGCCAATTTTACTCAAATCCCACACATGAAGTCTCCTATCTGTTCCACTAGATGCCAATATGGTTTCATTATGAGGTGACCATTGGACTTGGAATATTTCATCTTTATGAGATTCAAATGAATGAAGCTTGAGTTTCAAATTTCGCAAATCCCACAGGGCAACAGTCTAATACATAATTTAAAAAAATCATATTTATGTTAAACTTATATTGCAAAAAGCTTTATATGTAGAAGAACATCAACATACATTCAGAAACAAAACAAACAAATTCTAACAGAACCATTGAAAGTATATCAAGAATAGCAATTTAAGAAACATAACAAATAACATGCTGCTAAAACACAAAATTCAATGAACATTAGAAGAATAGGCATTCTTATTTCAGAATATAATTGAATGCTAAAGTTTCTACCTAAGTTTCTCAACCAGAATTGAATGTGCTTTCTAGAGTAATATTTGGACCATTTAGAGAGATTTAAGAACCTCAAGTAATTTTTTTAAGGTAGGGTAGAAAATGTCAAAAATAATTGCTGTCCATTTTAACCGCAACGGTTGAGTGATCTATTTATAGATCACCTCTTTTCAGACCCCTCACTGAAAATCCCTTTTTAGCTTACTTTCCCGTTAAAAATAAAAGAAAGACGAAAAAAGTATTAAAAGAAGCTTAATGCATCTAAAAAATATCGCCAAGTCCAAAAAATATCGCCAAGTTAAAAAAAATATCGCCAAGTTAAAAAAATAAAGAGGTAAAATGAATATCGAAAAATTAAAAATTTGAAAGTAGGGTATTGAGATGGGGAATTTGTGTGTCGGTCTGTCGGTCGGTCTGTCTGTCCCCCCCTAATAACTTTTGAATGAACATTCCGATTTGGACGAACTTTTTTTGTTGGAAAGATCTCGGCGAGTACAGCTCATTCCTATATTTGATTTTTTGATTTGAACAATTTTTTGTTCAAATTTGAGCCGTTCAAACAACCGGTCCCGCGATACTAACTTTTTAATGAACAGTCCGATTTGAACAAACTTTTTTGTTGGAAAGAACTTTTCAAGGATACTTCATTCCCGTGTTTACATTTCCGATTTGGACAATTTTTTGTTCAACATTGAACCGCTCAAGCAAGCTGTCACCCCTAATAACTTTTGAGTAAACAGTCCGAAAAAAAATGACTGACTGTGCAGACGATTTTTTGTTTATTTATTCATTTGTTTTATTGAATTTATTATTATTATTATTATTTTTGGTAGACGATTTTTTTTGTAACAAAAATGTTTCATTCACGAGGGCATTTTATTCTTTATTTATATTTAACAACTGGCAACGGATTAAAAGTGAAATTCGAGACATTTTATCAACGGACAAGTTTTTTTTCTTTTCTTTTTTTTCTTTCTTTGATAAAATGTGTTTTGATGTACTTTGTACTTTTAATTTTTTTTGAAAACAATTGAGGAATTTTTCTACGGAAAAACTGTAACAGTTACATTCTTTAAAAGGTGCGACAAAACTTTATTTATTCATTTATTTACTTTTTATGTTTATTTCATCTGATGAGAGGGGTATATTTTGCTTTTAGAAATCAGCTTCAAGTGCTAAAAAGGTATGTTTGACATAATTTTTAGTCTTAGATAATCAAGAGAATAATGATCAGATGCTAGAATGCCGATGTCTATGTATGGGAAAGTAGGCTCGTTTAGTTCTTGACAGAACTTCTTGTTATCAATTCTTATTGGCTGGTTTCCTTACACACATTTAGCTGCATGCCTAAAAAACTTTTGAATCTTCCTTTTCCCGGTCAGTCCAGCTTGTAACGTATAAAGATCGACATTCTGAAGATTTATAATGCAGTTTAATTCCTGGTGCAATGGCTTTTTTAAAAGTATATTATACTTTTCTTTGGCTGGTTTTAATTTTACAAAAACCTTATTCTTAATTTACCAAATTGGGATTGTTAAAAATAAAATCGGAGGAAAGTTACCTGCTTTTTTACTACAAGAAGCGGCTAGCGAGCTAGTTATAGTTCAGTTATTATTTCAACTACAAAGTACTGTAAATGAATAAAACTTTGTAGTTACTCTATTTATGAAGAATTTATTAAATGTAATTTTAAAATATTTTTCAAAAATTTTCATTTAAAAATAATTTGGGCGCTATGGGTTAAAGATCTCAAAGATACTTTTCACTGATCCAATATTGGAGCTAAACTCAATCTCTTTTTACTTCCTTTTAAGTAGTAAAGGAAGTATTGTGATCGCGAAAAATAAATCACTCAAATTTGAGTCTAAATTTTGATTTTGCTCACTCCCGAATGAATGTTCAGTAGTTTTTTCAACCTGTCAGCACGTGCATAAGTACCTACCAACATATAAGCAGCCGAAAAATCGTTTTCAACCACCCCCGAGTTAATTATGACGAGTTTTCTTGTGACGTCTGTATGTACGTATGTGCGGATGTGTGTGCGGATGTGTCTCGCATAACTCAAAAACTATATGCCTTAGAAACTTCTAGCTTGGTATGTAGGCTCTGAGGATGGTCTAGTTGTGCACTTCCCCTTGTGGTTGCATTCGAATGTTCCCAAGGGGATGTTTTACCCCTTTTTGGGGGTAAATCAATGTTAATTTCAATGCAGACTTAAGTGATATGAATTGGTGCGACCACTTGGCGATATGTCGCCAAGCTTTTGGTCGCCAAGTGTTTGACGCCAAGTTGGCGACATATCGCCAAGTTGGTGACAAATTTGGCGAAAAAATTATTTTTTTGAATTTGGTTTCAACTTGGCGCTATTGGCGATATTTTGCGAAAAATTCACTGAATGATATTAAAATCAGCAATATTTAGAAAATTGACCATTGTAAAATATTTTTTGCATTGTTTCGTGGCAGATTAGGGGAGCAAATATTTGAATTGTTACCTTGCTCACTCCAAGCATTTTTTTTTAACACTTAAAGCAACTACTAAGAAATTAACACGTAAAAGGAAGTAGTGGGGGGTCCATACCAGATTTTTTTTTTAAATAATTTTTTAAAAGAGGTATGCATCAGCTCATACTATTTTTTATTTTGCATCCATAATTCCTTATAGGATGAACTAATTCCAATAATTATATTTTCAATGAATGGAGGACAGTCTTAATTTAGGTCCCATAGCTTTGTTTTACCATATTTGTTGTATTTTTTAGAAAGGCTACAGATGCATATGGATTATATAGTTAAAAAGAACTAATTGAAATTAAACTAACTAACATTTATAAACCCCATTCAACGGAAAACTGTAATTTTGTCCCATATATCGCTCCATATATTTCATTAGAAATAATATGAAAGGATGATTAACAAAATTGATTGCTTAGGAAATCACACACATCAGTGTGATTTCTTAAGAAAAAAAATTCATTACCTATTACTTTTTGATGAAATATATAAACAGTCATGTGCAAGACAAAATGTCTACTTTTTGTAGAATAAATCTATACCTAATTTTTTTTATGGTTTAAATTATTATTTCTCAACAAATAAGATGTTTCGTGTACATTGGACCTTAGCAATCAAAATCTAGAATTTGTTTAGCCATTTCTAAATTAATAGAGCAAAAAATTAACTAATACATAAAGATTGTTACGAGACCTTGATTTTGCAAGCCTCCCGCAAGATGCATACAAATAATTTTAAATAACAAAAACATTCGAAAAAAATACAACTGTGTCAGGAATCTCTTTTCATCAAATATAAACATTAAAAAATATGTTTACTTCCATTTAGTTAAAACATTAGGATCTGTAGCAAAATGTTGCTGAATTATAGAGACTGATTTGTCTTGCATGTGACGGTGCAATGGCCTTTACCTTATCTGCAGATCCTGTAGCTAAAATAAATTCACTGTAGGGATTGAAAGACAGACAGTTCACTTCGGCTGTATGAGCATCGACAGTGTGACTTGGTTTACTTGTGTTATTTGATCGAGTATCCCAGCTAAGTAAAAACAAAATTATGATTAGAAAATATGAATGAATAAACTAATTTGTAAGCATAATGAACAAAGAAATTCCTTTTTATTTTAAATAAGAAAATCTTCAAGATTTGAGCTCTAATAATATAATCTGGAAAGATCATGCACTTCACGAAAGATTTGAATGATACTACAGTAATGTGTGTTGGATACAATGGCCAGTGTGTGTTTGATACAATCTTTATCGGTATAGTATTCTGTACCAATATTTTATTTTACATTTTTAACCTATATTTGGTACATTGGAGTACTCAGGAAATAATACACATTTGGCCGTTTATTCTGAACATCAGTTGTCTAACTTAAAGATCTATTTTTTTATCCATTAATTTAAGAATTAATTTTATGAAAATGAAATGTTTTTAAAAGTTGAATAACTGAAAGCATGTATAGATGTCAAACAAAGCTCAACTCATAACAATAGGTATAACATCATACTAACATCATCAACTTCTGGTCATCAGCAACAGATCCAAAAAGACTTTCATGCAACAGATGCCAAGCAACATCCTGAAAGTAATTTCAAATTCAAAACATTTTACTCAATTTTGGATTTTTAATTTAGGTAGCATGCCTCTTATTACTTAGTTATATGTCAATATCTAACATTAATTATAATTTAACAATAAATATTTCTTTTTTTTTAATTTAGAGTTTTTGTAAAGCAATAACTATTTTACATAACTTGAAACAGTCAACACTGATAGCACTGCCTACTTAACTACATTTAGAATGCCATGAGAAGACAATGTCACTACAAGAGCAATTAACATTTACGCATCAAGCAGTGTTGTATCAAAATTCACCATTAACATATTAAAAGTGAAGCATACACCCAGGTCACGGGTCTACAATACATATTCTAAGAAAATAAATTATAACACGAAAAAAAGTTAATAATCTGTAGTCAAACCTCAACAACTGCAGTATGTCCTGTAAATATAGTTTTTGCATCTACAACTTTGTTGTCTCTTGGGGTTGCGTTGATATCCCACAGGCAAATAGTCTGAAAATAAATATTTATCAAAATTTTTATTAATAAAAAGTACTAAATACATAAAATTTAAAGTAATTAAATATAGAGTTTTAGTTTAAAGATACATTTCATATCGAAATATAAATAAGATAAATTAGTCTGAAACATTTACACATAGTAATATGATAACGATTGAAAAAAAAAAGCATTTTTATAGAAATTAATGTAAAGATTAGAGATGCAATGAGTAATGATTTGGCTAACTACCGAATATTCGGCCATAAGCAGGGCCGAAATTGCTTTTGCTCAAAAACAATGCACGGGTTGCATTTAAAGCATAGTTTGTGTGATTAAGAGCTCAATATACATTATTAAACATTTTTAAAAATAATTTCGAGTAAATTAAAAAAAAATAGTGACGTTAGTTAACTGAAAAAAAATATTCGGCCAAAAAATTGCCAAAAGGAAAAATGTGTTCGCATGAATAGTTACAAAATTGCAAGCCAACTACAAATTGAAGCAGAAACTTCAGCTCAAAGTGAAATCAGAAAAATTGACTTATCTTTTCTAGAGTATTTATTTGAAAGAACAAAATGGTCTTTTAAGTGATGAGAATTAAATTTTCTAACATATCACAATTTGTTAGAAAGTAACTTTCAGAGCCAGGGTCTCACTACATGTGCTAAAAATGTAGTGGACATCTATTTTCAAAATTTGGAAAACTTTTATGAAAAACGAAAAAGAAAACGATATATTTCCCAAAAAATGCTAAACATTTGCTTTCTTTCCTGCATCATAATTTGTACAGAAAAAACATAGCTTTTCTATAATTTTTACAACTGTAAAGATAACAAATAATGTTTTTAAAATGTCAACGTAACAAAAATAGTAATGAATGTTTTTACATTTTAAATTATCATACTCATTTTTTAAAAAATAAAAAGATTGAGAAAGAAACACTTATCGTACTTTTCATTTTTATACATATTTTATTCTCAGAGAGAAAAAACTGACCCTTTTTTCATGCATGATTTATGCTTTATATTTTATTTATTTAAATCATTTACATATTAGAATTAGTTTCATAACGTAAAGTAAGCATCCCAACTTTCCTAATATGCAAGAAAAAGTATTTTGTTTATCTATTTTATCCTATAAAGTTGTATAGATTTATTTTATGTTTTAAGAAAGTCAAGATTTGTAGTACACACATTTTTAGTTGACAATAAAATTAGAGAATATCTTAAAAATGGCACTGCATCATAGTATAACAAGGTTTTATATAAAATGTCCATTGACATAAACATAAATAAAAATGTGTAAAAATTTCAATGCACAAAAATAAAATGCATTTTTAGAAAGTATTCGACCAAGGCCGAATAGTAAACTAGGTATTCGGCTGAAGTCGAACATTCCGCGGACGGGCCGAATAGGCTGAATATTCGGCCTCGGTCGAAAATTCGTTGCATCACTAGCGTAGATAACCATGAACGAATTATTTTGCCATTTTACAGAATACTATACTGCCATGCTAAGCACAAAAGTCGTTATCTGCAGTTTTTATCAAAATAAAGTTATGGTCACCAGGTGGTTCTTCGTAATATATTTTACCTATAAATAATGTTTCATAGTTAAAACGTATTATAGTTCATTGGAGAGATCTTTTGAAAAATCTGAAAAATTTGCCTCTGAATCAAATACATGGAAGCACAAAACTCGAAAAAGCAATTTCTCATTTTGAACTCTTCCGCAGATACGACTTTTGTGCTTAATACAAGTTTACAGGATAAAATATTATTCAAACATTAAACACATTTCAACAATTAAAAAAACAGAAAACATTGTGAATCAAAGAATTAGAATATTGATATATAATTTGTTTTGTAAACCAAAGTATGCATATGCAATAAACTAAAAGATTATCCACAAACTTTCATACTAGTCAATTCAAGGCTCACAACATACTTTGAAACCATTGTCTACTAACAGTTAAACAGAAAAATGATTAATGAAGTCCAAAAACGACTAGTATCATCTGCATCCTTACAATTCAATTCACAAGATCTAATTTGGCTCAATTAAGATCAGATAGGTTTTATTTTAAATTTCTCACTAAAATATTGAAAATTGAAGTTTTTCAGGGCTGCCATCTTATCAGTGTTCAAATTTTCAAATGAAATATTTCCACATTTCTGCAAATGTGCGATTTGATAACCCCTCCCCCCCCCCCCCCCCTCCCAAAAAAAAATCCTTTAATGCTGACTTTTTATATAGTTCATATTTTAAGCTGGCAAGTAAATTTTAAAGTTATGATACCCAGAAGAAAAAAAAGTAAATATCAATTATAAATTCCACCTCTAATTCAGGCAAGAAAAATTCATGTTACAGATTAAATTTCACTCTTATTATAACATAAAAGTATGAATAGGCAACTTTCTTTTATTATTGCAAAAAGCCAAACAGAACACTTACATGATCATCAGAAGCACTTAGCAAATGACCATTTAAATTTGGGTTCCATGACAATCCATATCTAAATATTATAAAATAAAATAAAATATAAATAAAGATTATAATAACACATTTAAAAAATCACTTAGTAAAAACTTTTAGGGATAAATAGAGAACCATCATTTTCTTAATAAACGTTGGGCATGAAAGTGCCAGTTTACAAAAAAAGCTGAACTTTTCGCGGGAGCTAAATTAACGCCAGCGAACGCATATACGATGTAAGATAAGCTTGCAGACATTATTAAATGCATTAAAAATGTTTCATATACACATATAAAAGTACATAACCAAAAAACAAAATCTTACATTTATTTCTGGAAATATTTATTTTGCACTAAGTCAAGGGTTTCAAAATCAATTATTTTCATAATCACCGATTTATGTAAAGAAAAAACCTTTGTTCAGAATTTTGAATATTGTAAATTCATAAAATACAGTCAGTTTTCATATGACAGTTTCATTTATATAGTAGGAGGAAAATCATTTATAAAAATATCAAGCAATTTTGAAGATCTACCACTGGATAATCACAGACATGAAATGATATTTTAGAGAATTTATCAAAAAAAAAAAATTGGTATGAAAATAACTGATAAATTAGTGGTTCCTCTTTCTCTTTTTTGTAATCTGTTGGGCCATTTGCTCTAACTTTCTTTTTCGAGCTAGCCTCAACTTTTTCTCAGCAGCCTTGATAAAAATGATAGCTTTTATTTTTGAAACTTCTGCACTTTTCAATATTTTTAAGTTTTCAGCCTTGGCCTCTTTCTCTTTTTTTTTTCCTCCAATTCAGTTTTGTACAACTGATAAGAACTTCTTAGGTTCTTGCACAAAGATCCCTATACTGGAGATTGCAAAGGATTTTCACTTTTTAAATAATTAACAGCAGATTTCCCAGTCTTGGATAATTTATATTGAACAGTTTGAATGGCAGATAAAGTGCCTATGTTCATGCGGCCTGACTCATTGTCTAATATGTTATTCATGGCACTAAAAGCATTTACTACTTGGGGACCATGGAAACAGCTTAAAATAGCTTTCACCATTTTGGATAATGTTGGAAATTTTCCAGTTTTAAAAACATGTGCCACCACACATCAGCTCGCATAGCTTTTTCGTCCTCAATAGGAGACAGAAAGTCATTAGAAATTTGATATTTATGTACTTCTAACTCGTACAGGGACACCTCCTCATCATTCAGAACGTTTGTTATCAGTTTTGGATCCTTTTTTAGTCTTCCTAATGTGGTGTGGTGGCCTCGAGCAGTTGGATCCACAGCTGTCATGCATTTTAATAAGGAGCTTCTTAAGGGCAAAGTTTTTTTGCAAATACTTGCCACAATTGACAAATGCTGCTTTAGCATTATTCAGAAATTCGTGAACTTCGGCATCATTCACTTTTGTTTTAGAAATTATGCACCATGTGTTTTTTCCCAAATACATTTGAGAACCAGATAACAGTACATTATCCTCAAACTTCATATTTGAAATTTCAGATATTTGTTTTGTCGTGTAAATACTCTGGTTTGACGAAAAGAGACAAAAATTCTACAAATAGTTATTTTTGCTCATCGTAAAGTTTATGTATTAACGGTTCTCTCATTTGAAAGAGGCAGACATACTTTTTCAGTAACGGAAGAACAGAAGCATAAAATTGTAGGATTAGCTGAAGTTTTCTTCCACAATAGAACAGTTTTTTAATAATCCTCTCTTTCCTTTTCTTACCATCAACAGTTAACTGCTTGCTTTTCAGGTACTTCCAGACTTCTTTAATCTCTTCCTTTCCTTGGGTACTTACATAATTCTGTTAATACACACTAATGCAAACATTAAACTATAATTTCTTGTCACTTTCACCTAAAAATCCATAATAAAATGTCGTCAAACAATTAAATATCATCAAATTACTCAATGTGACATCATACATTGAAAGCCAGCGATGAGGCAACATATTCTCAATTTGTGTGTATTTTATATCTAAAATAAAACAAATTTCTTGTAACTTTTCTCTTAAATCTGCAGACCACTTGAAATCAGTGTAAAGATCTCGAAAGTATTCTTCCACAAAGCCACAAAATGGTTTGGAAAAGGTCTCAGCAGCGTTGTGAATATGGTGGCATGAATCTCCGTCAACATCTAATAAATGAGGAGCCTTTTCATTCCGGATTCGAGTTTCCAAACCAGCCTTTGATCCTCGCATTACTCTACATGAGTCCATTAATATGGAGACTAAATTCACGAAAGGAATTCCATTTCTGTTAAATAAATTAACAATTTCTGTATATAATTTATCAGCAGTAACTCTTGTTACACTTAAGGAGGCCAGATGATCAATTACCACTTGATTGTATTCTGGGGAAAAATAGCTGGCTAAAATGCATTCATTTGCAGTCATTTAAAAAAAAAGTGCCTATAAATTATAAATTTAAATGCATGTTCAGATACTTTTCTATATTTTCTGCTAAATAGAAAGACAAAATATTATTTCTCAGGTGAACAATTCATGAAAAACATTGATGTTTAAAACTAAAACATTGATATTACTGATACACTGACAAAAAAAAAAATTCTGAAACATCAATATAAGTTAAGAGAAACAATTTAGTGTCTTGAGCACAAAATACAAAAACTAAAAAAATGAGTCACTTAATGAATTAGTTGAATCAATTAGAGAAACAATATTTTTCAAATTAAATAATAAACGCAAAATCAGTAACATGAACAGGGTATCCGCTCAACCTGGACTTTTCAATTCCATGACTTTCCCTGACTTTTGCGAACTATTTTCCATGACAAAAAAAAAAAACGAACTCTGCTTTGTTTCTGGAAAATTATGCACTTAATATTCTATCTTGCAAAGCAAATGACCAAACATGGCGACTGTGTTTCACAGCAACAGAAGTCCGTTTGCTTTTGAGGTCAAAAAACGATCTTTTCCTACCGACACCCTCCTCCCCACCTTCAAAACCGAACTCGTTGAGTTCCTGCCCCCCTCCCTCTACCTACAGGATTCTTTTAAAATTCAACATCGTTTTTTAATTTGCTTTTCTTTTGCATAAAACTCCTCGAAAGAAAAAAATTCAAACAAGTTTTAAAAGAAAAAGGAATCAAATGAAGCGGGTAGGGGGGGGGGAGGAGACCAAATGTAAAAGGCAAATCTGCCTATGCCAGGGAAAAAACCATAAAAAAAAACCATCGAGTCTATCTTTTTGTCGTTCAAGGTCATATTTTATCAGATGACGGAGTCCGTGCACATGCGCAGTTACACAAAATTCGTCGCTCACGGTTTTAACATTGAGAATCTTTTTGTCATCTGATTGGTCAACACAATGCAACTTGTTGGAAATTGTAATTGACAAATCAGATTGCACCCAATAACGAAGTAGAATGACAGCGGAAGTGTTTTCGTTCTTCCGAGATTGCGGGAAAAATTTCAATCGGTCCGGAGTGCTAAAATCCATGATAAATAGTCAGTTTCCATGACTTTTGGACATTTTTCGCTGAAATCCATGACTTTCCATAACCAATTTCGATCATATTTGAAATCCATGACTTTCCATATGCGCGGACACCCTGCATGAAGTTATAAAAATTTAATCTAGAAATTTTAAACAATCGCTAAAATCTTGTAACATACCCTTCTTTTTGATGTCCTCTCAAACGAAGATCTGGACTACATTCACCACTTGGGTCTAAAGAATGAAAATCAAAACAATTTATATAAGACCTATACTTGATGTGTTTAGGTTCAAAACCAGCTCAATTCATTTTAAAAACATTTTAGAAAAGAGAAACATTTCATGAACTGTCTACTTAATTTTTTTCTAAGGCATTTTTTTTCTTCTGAATAACATTTGGTTAAGAATTCAATTTTGTTTTCTTTTTTAAACTGTATAATCATTTACAGATGAAAGAAAATAATTTGGATTGCGTTGGTTTTGAAATAAATGAGGTTTTTTTTTTTTTTTTTTCATTTCTCTTTTAAATTCTAGCTCTTTTTAAATTAATGTGGTACTTAGACTTTAAGACACATTAAGCTGTAAAATCAAAAATACCAGCTAATCAATCAATTTATAATAAAAATGAGGATAATTTTGTTTCAACATTGTCATAATAAAGAATACATTTAAATAAAATGAAGAAAATTAGCATACTAGTAGTAGATATTGAAAAGCCATCACTTATTTGAATCAGAAAACTTTTTTAAAAAAGCTACCCAGGGGTTCGCTTTGCGGTCCCTTCAGAAAGTTCTACAGCATAAAGGCAACCTTTACATGAAATATTGTGCCCTTCTAGGAAATTTGATTTCTTAAAATAGCTTTTTTGTAAACTTCAAAGCTCAATCATTTAGCTTGAAAACAAAACACAAGTGTAAACAAAAGAAAGAGGGAAAAAAGAGGAAGAGCCTCAACTTCCAATTCATTCAAAGCGAAGTTTTTTTGAGCATTATTTTCAGATTAGAATGCTGATGACCGCTGATAACTAAAAATCTTTTTCATTATATAAAAAGATTTTTTTAAAAAACAGAATAATGCACAGAATAGGTATAGTGGTTGCCAGACCTATTAAACGTAATAGAGCCAAGACTTTTACAAAAAAAAAAATTAAATTTATAAAAAAGTTTCACAAAATTAAAACCAATAAATAAAAACTTGAATCAAATATTAGTCCAATTATGAAAGGAAATTTTTTTGAAAATTTATAAGATGGTTTTGATAAATGCTACCCATTTCCCTAAAATAGTGATTTCCATGTTAAAGGTACAATATAACCTCATTTCCAGGCCTTACTAGAACTTGAGTTTTTAAATACAAGCATGACATATAATCATAACTGCTTCCTGTTTTAATTATCAAATTTAGTTTAAAATAGGGTACCAATGCATGCAACAGCCTGGGTATAATACCCAGAGATTGCAGTCTTATTTCCATTAATGGACGCATCAGTCAGGAATAATCAACAGAGAAGGAGCCATATTTTCTCATTGAAGCTGGTTTAAATCAGAATGCATGTTTGTACAAAAAAAGAATAGTAAAAGAGAAAACATACCTGGTTTTGAAGGATGTTTCGTATAGTCAAATATCAGAACATCACTAGAAGGTGTCTTAGTCGCAATAATACACGGATTTTGAGGCATGAAACGTGCACGATTAACTTCTCCTTCATGGTTAATTTTGATTTCTATTTCAATCTTTCCACTTACAGATCCAAAGCCTCCAAATTCTAAAATAAATATAACATTGAAGTTCAGATAATTGTTAAGTTTTAATATGTTTTTTACTGAAGTCTGAAATAACATTAACAGGGCCCGCAGCAGCCTTTTTCAAAATTTTAGGAGAATTTTAGGAACATTTTGACAAAATTTTAGGAACACTTTAGGGGTAATTCACAATTTTGTTTAACTAAAAATAGGTCCATAAAAGTAATACCCGACAAAACCAAGCTGAAAATACGTTTTATTACCAAAGTCAAGTGTCGTGGTTCAATGTGACAAATCGAAAACCATCTTGCATCACCAAACAATTTTTAGTTAGTAATTTTCTTTTTTTCAACATGTTTTTGAATGTAATGTAAGAAACTAAAAACAATTGATTTTCCATTGCTAGACAACTTTAGAAAATCTTAATGGGTAAGATGTTCTGCATGTATCATTAAGTAATGCCACAGCTTTATAATTTCTATTAGCTGCGATTAATTCACTTTTATAATTTTAAGATTATCTAAAAAAAAAACCCTGGCTTATCATATTTTTCGGCAGCTTCTTAATTACCAGTAAAGTTTCCTATGCATAAAGTTCTTCAGACCCACAACAATCTTTTCATTTAAAACCAGTAGCATAATATCTATGTATTATCAAAAGCCCATATGTTTGCTTTTCAACTTTGCCTCCCTTTTCCCCCTAAGAGTGTTGTGATACTTGAAGTAGTGCAAACATTTCTGAAAATCAAATTAAGTTGAGGCGACAATTTTACATGTGTTACATCAAACTCTCAATAAATAAGACGTGATAAGTTAATGCATTTTAAAAAGCAGAAAAAGTGTGCAAATAGTGAAAAATAAACTGTAGAGCAAAAATTTTAAAGAACTGTAGGAATAATCTGAAATTATAATTGACATAATTACCTAATTTTGAATAGGAAATGAAAGTTTAGAAAAGAAATGTCTCTCATTAGCTTAGTACAATTCTTCTCTTTTTATAACAGTTGCCCAAGTTTACTAGATCTGTTGGATTCCCTGACTCCTGAATTTTCATGAGCTATCCCAAACATCCTCATCAACATTTTAAATCTATTTAATTTTTCAAAATCTTTTTCGAACCAAAAACAAAGTTTGATAAAAACTAATGCTACTTTTTAAGAATGCTCATAGTTTGAACCGATTCAGATGCAACAAGATTGACATTTTTAATGGGTTGACATTAAATGACGAACCTACAAAATCTTTAAAAAAAAGAAAATTGAACAATGTTCAAACTAATTGTAAGAATAAATTTATCGATATCCATGCTGTGAATTTACACAGTAAACTAAAATGAACGAGTTTTATAAAAGCAGATGCAAACAGATTGCGAAATTCGCAAATAATCAAACTTGGACGCGTAAGAAACAGCGTAAAATCGAAACATTTCACAGACAACAAATGTTTTATTCAGGTAAAGTGGTGAAATACCTGTTTTAAAAATTAAATAGCTCGTTTTTAAGAGGAAGAATTTTAAGCCTGTGCCAAGATTAAAAATAGCGTAAAAAATGCGTTTTTAACAAAATATTTTGAAAAATGTCTATTTATCACATTAAGTATCTAGGGAAAAAATTCGCTTTTGGCTATAAAATAATTTCAGAAAGGTATTGTAAGTTCTCCTAATGAGCTTTTGAAACTTTTCTAATTTTTTTAGGAATGCCACAAAATTTTAATAAAATTTTAGGAGGCCTGAAATTTTTTAGGAAATTTAGGAATTTTAGGGGGAATGCGAACCCTGCATTAACAGTACTTCTCATTCAAAAAAATCTGATATGGACCCCATACTACTTCCTTTTACGCGTACATTTCTTAGTAGATGCCTTAAGTGTTAAAATAGTACTTGCATACCTGCCAACAAGTCTACTTAGAAAATCTTACAATTTTTCCTACGAAAACTTACTGAGACAATAACTGATTTCTTAATGAAAATCAGACATTAACCACTTCCCTTACGAATTTTTTTTTGGAAAAAATTGAAAGAAAAAAAATTTTTAATTTAATTTTGAAATACAAGAAAATGAAGCAATACAAATAAAATATGTAGGTTTCAAGTTGAATTTTTAATTATTTATAGGCTTAAAATCAATTAGTTACACCCGAGTTTTCTCGGAATAATAATTACCTGCAACTCATACGAGTCCAAGATAACTCGGGATAATCAGGCAAGTGGTTAAGGGTCATTCCATATTGACTAACGTACCATTCAGAGCTGATTTTGTAACTGTGTTTATTTGTAACTTAAAGGATAAAAAATATTTTTTAGTTATGCTAATGGATTTTCAATGTACATGGTATCTATGTATCATTTCTGCAAAGAATTTAAATCAAAATTACTGACAGTAGATATTTTTTCAACCAAAATAGCAGTGTGACTAACGTAACATTTTTGCAACCCTGAAAACTAATGCTCATGCTGTGAGGCAAAATTTTCTCAAAGTTAAGCAAGTGTTAAAAATTGAATGAAAAATTTGAAAAATGTGTAAAGTTTGCTTTTAAAAACATAACACACATTTATTAAATCTTAATTTTTTTTAGTCTTGAGTGTCACTTTTACTCAAGATGGAGTGTGACTAACGTAACCATCGAATAATAAGCAGTGTAGACACACTACAATCTATTTCAGGGGTCTGTCCAGGATTTTTCACAGGGTCCGTTTTTTGTGAAAAACTAAATAATTTTGTGAATAATAAAATAATTTTGTAAAAATCAAACAATTTTGGAAAAAAAAAAAAAATGCAAAAAAAAATTTTTTTTTTTGAATTTCATAAAAAAAATAAATTTCATTTATTTTCCTCTTTAAAAAGCGTATTAAATATCAAAAATGCGAAAATTCCGATTCCTATAGCGGATGCAAAGAGATTGCAGTTTTCAAAGTGATGGCATCAAAATCATGAAAACGGAATATAAACGAATTTATTTTGGCAACTTTTTTTTTACAATTCCATTTTAAAGTCTATGATAAACAGATTATTAATGTCTGTTAACACAATTAATGCAAAAATAAAATGAAACGATCCATTCAGCGTTTAACATTTAGACTCATAAAAGAACAGTTAATTTTGCTATAAAAAAATTAAAATAATGATCTGAACAAAAAATAAAGCGAATGTTGATTTATTTGCCTCCTAACAAAGAGTAATTAGCTTGAAAAATAGGTAAAATTTGATTTTCATATCGGATGCAGAGATCACATTTTTCAAAATGAAAGCATCAGAAGTATAAAAACGGTAAATAAACAATTTATTAAAGTCAAAAATTTTAGAATTACATTTCATCCGGTATCTATGATGAATGTCATTAATAATAACCGATATATTCGCCAAAAATTCGGAGAAAAAATACGGTAGTAGGGAGTAGAGAAACATAGCAAAACAGACAATACTGAACTTCCAATATTAACAGACGACAAAATACATTAGTTCCTGTAATGTAATACCGCCAATAATATATAACCAAATAATAATATTAAGGAAATATAACCAAAACTCCACCCTTGTGTAAGCATTAAAAAAAAAATCCAAATAATTTTCTGCCAAAATTAGTTCAAAATGTCGCACCAAAGATGTCAGATAGCTATAATTTTAAATAGCTGATCATTCTACCAGAAGCGATCCCATTTTTTTCCCCAACCCCAGCTATCTGTTTGCAGTTCTAAGTTCATTTCCAGGATGATTGCTATTATTATTTCCTTCTCCTTTAAGTGGAGAGCAGGGAGAAAAATCCTTACTCTGCATTTCCAGAGAAATCTATTACAGCAACATCGCAGCAAGCCATTTTGATTTGCATATGATGAAACAAACAAGCAGAACTATTAAAGCAAAGCAACTACCTTTTTTACTTTCTTCTATATCTAATATATAGAAGAAAGTATTGGTTTCGTGAAAATTTTCGAATGTCGAATTTTGACGGATTTGCACGTTTTGAGGTGCGCTGAGTCCATTTCGACCATTTTTGGAAAATGTCTGTCTGTGTGTCTGTCTGTGTGTCTGTCTGTCTGTGTGTGAGTCTGTATGTGTGTGACCAGTTTTTGTGGCCGCGCTAGAGCAAAAACTACTGCATGAAATCGAACAAAAATTTTTGCACATATGTACCACCATGTGAACTGGTGCACCTGACTTTGTTTAGCGAATTCCTCCAAGGGGGGTGGAGCAATCGCACGTGTTCTGCGCGTGGGTGATTTCTATATCTCAGGAAGTAACCGGCGGAATCAAACGAAAATTGGTCCATAGGTAGACCCCACTGAGTAAAGGTGCTGATTCAATTTGCGTGTCAATATCTTGAAGGGGGGTGGAGCAATCGTACGTGTTCTGCGCGGGGGTGATTGCTATATCTCAGGAAGTAACCGGCGGAATCAAACGAAAATTGGTCCATAGGTAGATCCTACTAAGTACAGGCGCTGATTCAATTTGTTTGTCAATATCTCTAAGGGGGGTGGAGCAATCAAAAGTGCTGTTTTTGTCATTGCACCTACTGTATCTCGGGAAATATTGCTGCGATTTGAATGAAATTTGGAATAACACTAACCCAATATGGAAACAAGCATCGAATAAATTTTGGCGCCAATCGTCCCAGAGGGAGGGTGGGGTGATTTTTGCGCTTAGTCAACAATGCGAAAAGTTAATTCATTAAAAAATCGCTTTCACGCTATTTCTTATCAAAACATCTGAAAACTTTCAATGATTTGAAATTTTTAACTGTTGCCAATTTCTTTTTACTAACAAATAAAATGTTTGCAATTAATCTAAACAATGCTTTTGCAATGATTTCCAATTTCGCTCATTGATTCTGCATTTGCAGGGTTATTACAATAATTGGGAAATTGGAGCAGTTTCCAATTATTCGGGCGAGTACGTATTTTATTTTGTAACTGGAATTCATAAGATAGATATAGAAGAAAGTTTCGTGACGGCTACGACAGCTAGTTAAGTTGTTAATTTCGTTAAAAGAAACAAACAAAAAGTGCTACATTTTACATTAAAGATTTATTGCTTGCTGAAATATCCCAGGCAGGAAGTGCAGACTGTTTTTTTGTTTGTTTTGACTTGGCTGATAAACGATTCCCTTTTTTAACTTCAGAAAAGGCCCAAAAGTTATGGGCACAAAGAAATATGCCATGCGTTATTTTGATTTCAGATTTGCTGTTTGAATGAATAATGTGAGAAATGTCCATTTTGTTTGATCAGCATTTTGTGAAGGATCCGTTATGCTTAATTGTATTTTTGTGAAGGGTCCGTTTTGCTCGATTGTATTTTTGTGAAGGGTCCGTTTTGCTTGATCGTATTTTTGTGAAGGGTCCGTTAACGGACCCGAATTTCCTCTGGCCAGACCCCTGTATTTATTATGACTAATCTCAGTAATTACAATACTTTTTCAATTTTTTTAACTTCTTATGTTGTATGATTTTTTTTATGTATTTATTCATTTATTTTTTGATACTTTTTTTACTTCAGTATTTTTTTTCTTCGGCTGAGAATGACATTTTCATGGAATAACCCTCAAATAAGTTATTGTAATTATATCACAGTCACTTTCAGTAATTTTCTTTCATTTTAACTGATATTTTAATTTTTCTTTATATTTTCAATTGCAACTGAAATGAATAAATTCATTTCAGTTGCAATTTTCAGTGACGTATGTGTTAAATATAAGCATGCTGGTAAGAAAAAAAAAACATGAAAAAAAAAAATAATGAAATAAAATAAAGCAGTCTTCGGTAGTCATGTTAAAATAATTTCTAACCATCAAAAATATTAAAGCACTGACCAGATGTTAAAGGATTGAAATGTCAAGCAAAAGAAGCGATTTTACGAGAATCGCGGGTAGAATGTAAACATGTAAAATGTGGAGGAAAAAATTTAAAAATTATAAAATAAATAATTAAATGTGATAACCTAAGGTAGCATATGTTAATGTAACCTAAAAAATTCGCAAATGTTAAAATATTTGCACGATGCAAAAGGATTGCAGTCTCAACCAAGCAGACCAGTTTTCCGCGATGTACGCGTTCAGTGCTGAAATATGACGAAGCTTAGGCTTTGCCTCGCATATTAATACATGTAAAGATGTATTCTAAAGAAGCTTAGTCGTTGAAATTTAGTTATATATGATAGAAATAAAAAACATTGGAATTGATGAAAAATCTGTGAAAAACGTACGATTTTACACCTTTACCGTACGATCGTACAAAAGGGCAAAAAAAAGTACATTGTACGGCCAAAACGTACAAGTTGGCAGGTATGTACTTGGAGTGAGTAAGATAATAAATTCACATTTACACCCCTAATTTGCCATGAAACAATGCAAAAAAATGTTTCACAATCATTAATTTTTTAAATACCGCTGATTTTAACATCATTCAGCGGATTTTTCACGAAATATCGCCAAATTGAACCCAAATTCAAAAAATAATTTTTTCGCCAAATTTGTCGCCAAGTTGGCTTCAAACACTTGGCGACCAAAAGCTTTGCGATTTATTGCCAAGTGGTCACGCCAATTCATATCACTTGTCTGCATTGAAATTAACATTGATTTACCCCAAAAAAGGGGTAAAACACCCCCTTGGGAGTATTCCAATGCAACCACAAGGGACATATCAAACTAGCAGCTTCTACAGCATATAGTTCTTGAGTTATGCGACATACATACGCATGCACATACGTACGTATATACAGACGTCACAAGAAAACTCTTTGTAATTAACTTGGGGGTGGTTGAAAAAGATTTTTCGGCTGGTTATATGTTTGTAGGTACATATGCACATGCTGACTGGTCGAAAAAACGACTCAACATTAATTCGGGGGTGAGCAAAATTAAAATTCAGACCCAAATTTCAGTGATTTTTTTTCCGCAATCACAATACTTCCTTTACTACGTAAAAGGAAGTAAAAAAAAGCAAAAAATTTAATGAATGCTTGCCTTCTAAGTACTTAAGACGTCAAAATTCATTTTATTCAAAGCAATAACAAGTTATTAAAATGCAACCAAAAAAAGAACAAATGTAAGCACAGAAATTTAAGTAGATACTATTCATTAATACCTCCTTTTTCACTATCATAATGAGAAGCATCAAACTGTGCATCTTCACTAGGTAACTGTACACTTGCAATTAGCAAATGATTTTGTTCATCAGACCTACAAATAAAGCAATTTTATTTTAATAAATTTAATATTTTTCAAAACATAAATATATGTACAAAAATAAAGAAAAATCAAGAAATGGAATTCATTCATTTATCATTAACGTGACACCCAGAGTTAGAAAAAATAATTGAATCTAGAGGAGGATCCACAGGAGCAGCACAAAAAAAGCCTCTACTTGCATTCTTAGAACTTCAATATGATTCAAAATTTTAGGCGACAAATTTGACATCTAAGGCGAGTCATCTAGGCATCAAATTTAAATTTTTTGTCGCAAAATGCAACTAACGACCACTTATTTCCAACTCTAATAACTGTTAGGATCAATAAAATTTTAAAATGAGCTCTAGGGCTAACTCAGTCTAAAATTCAAGCATCAGAAATCCCTTAATCTCTCACTTTAAAACAATAAAAATGCTAGTATACGATTTTGTAATTAGTTTCATTTTGCATTAGAAAACCATGTATAAAAATTTAATTTTAAGACAGTTAAGTCATAAGTAATATTTAGAGTTTGGATGCTCAGATATGAAAAGCATAGGTGCTTATTGCGATTGCATATTTTTGCTTTTTTGGCATTAGTGAATATAGATGAGCAAAAAAAGAGACTTCTAAACATATATATATACATAAAATTAAATTTTCACTTGACTCAAGATTTTTTAGCTTTGAAAGAAATTTTAGAGTTAAATATCTTATTTGCTGAAAAAAAGGGCAACCAATTGAAGCCATTTTGTGGTAAAGAGTACTGTGAATACTTCATTTCATGGGAGGAATCAGAGACTGAATTAGCATGTCTGTTTGAAAAATTCAATGGGTCTGAAAAATATGATTTTTGAGCTAATAACAGCTACAGGAGCTGATGGGTACTTTTTTATTCAGAACTGATAGTGTTTCCCAAATGGCAGTACCTAACGGAAGAAAAAAAATAGACTAGCAGCAGAAACAGCGAAACACTGCCATGTACACTTAGATCCTTGGAAATATCTGCAACTATCTCTTAGCTGGGACATTAAAAAAAACTAGAAATAAGCAAATTAAAAGTGCATTTTTAGGCTATGTTTGGTAACGTTCGAGAAAGAAATATTGCTATGATTCTCTCCCGAAAAAACTAAGGTAATGATTCTCTTTTGAGTCTGTGCTTTGAGCCACAATTGAATTTGTTGTGCTCTGAAATTTCCACCCAGAACTCAGGCTTCAATTTTCTCCTTATATCTGCAACTGGAAGTAATCTATTTTTTCAATTCAACATTAGTAAAGAGATGAAAACTTACTGGCCCCTTCTAGCTCGGCTGCTTTTCACTCTCGTAGCTTCGGAGTTTAAGTCTCGATTTTTTTTTAAACAAATGCTAATTCAATTATGTTTCATTTAAATTTGTTTTATTAATTTTGGGAGGGACCCGGGCCCCCTGAGCCCACCCTTTATATAAGCCCTTGGTAACCCCCCCCCCCCCCCCAAACTTAGATTTGCAACCTTTCAGCATGCACGTCGACAAAAATTTGCCTCAAATAATTTTGCTATGTTTCATCTGATCAAATGAGGTTATAACAAGCTTATAAGACTTCATCTCACACATTAAAATTAATGAAGATTACTGCTGGTGCTGGTACAATAATACATATCAATACATTTGCATCATAAAGTCTATATTTCTACAATTTATGTAAAGACAAAGTACAGACTAAATACTCGAAAGTTTTCAGATAATTAAAAACCAACAATTAATATTTACAATAATCAAAATAATGTTCTTAATTTTACAAGAGCTCATAATCAGAATATGATTCATACATACGTGTGAGTGCCCAAAATCAAACGATGTATGGAATAATCTTTGCCTTCTGGCCTATAACAAAAGAAAATACCTGTTTTTCAAAAATATTTGCAACAACTTAGCTACAAAGTAGTTAGTGACACAATAAAACTTACTTTGTTACATCTGGCAGCCACTGAGCAGTTAGGCTGGGCCATTCTAAGGCATGAGTCATAACCAAATCATACAGAAATGGAGTATTTTTCTTCCAGATCTTATACTCTTCATTGATGACACGCTCCTCGACTGAAAAAGAAAGAAAGCATTTGTTACTGTGCAACCAAAACCTGCAATTCATATACATTTAAAAATTGTTCAGAAGAAGAAAAAAGTCAATTTTTGAATTTGACTTGAAGCTGGTTTCAACTTTAGTTTCATAATTTGGTTGAGGAATCACATAAATGAGCTTTGGCATAAATTTCCTAGAAGTTATAAGTTTCCTCATAAACTCGCAAGAGATTTAAAATGTTGCACTTTTAAGTTGTGTGTATGTCTGGCTTCGAGACTTACTTTCGACCTTTGAGAAAACCGCACTTTATGTTTATATTGTGGACATTGTTTGGTATCTATTCTAATGACTTTTAATGTTCATAATTGTGACTCATAATGTTATCATAACATTATAAATTTACTTAGCTCGTTTTATCTCCTCAGTGAGTGTTTCAAATAATTGGACGAATTATTTTAAAAAGAATTTTCATGTTATTTAGCTTTTTTAAATTGCATTATCATTTTACTTTTAAAGGCCTAATGTAACTATTTGGTGCATTATTTCTCATTTTAACTTTTAATCACATCAAGCCTTATTTTTTGTATAAGTCAGCTCTAAAAATTAAAAAATACGTTACATCGCCAAATGAGTGTTGTCTATTAACTTTAACCAAAAACTAGTTAACTAGTAAAAAATTATCAACCAAGATTGAAAAGGAAGCATAATATACAGGCCTGGCTCCTGGGGTAGACTGACTACCTGTGCGACCGCCTAGGGCTGCAATTTCGTAAAGCGACAATCAAGCTGAAATTCATACCCCGGGAAGCAAATGAAAGCAGATTTTTTTCTGAATTTCTGTCAATTTAAAAGTTTTTAAAAATATGTACTATATTTTAAGTTGGTTACAGCTCGTTTATACATTTTACACAACTCGTCCAGCAGGTTTTTTAGCAGCACGAATTCCAGCCTTATGTTTGAAACTTTTAACTTTTATTTCTTAATTATTATAAAGCAAGGGACGAAACATTGGACATTGTCTGGGGCAGCATAACTAGCGCCCGGCATGATAGAATATCATGTCCATATCAGGTGGGATCATTCCACAATTTAAAACTGCTTTGCGTTAATGAAAAAGTGAAAAATTGGATTTACAGTTAACAGGTCTTGGAACGAGTACCAACGATACATACAGGCCCGTTTGAAATCATAGAAAAATAAGTGATTGCTGCTGCTACACAAGTTACAAAAGATCCAAGCTCTTGCCCTGTAATAAACAAGAATTGAGGCAGAGGAGAATGGCTCCGGTGAAAGATGAGAACTTAAGGATTCTGGTGATCCTTAATTTGATGCCTAAATTGTTGATGAGGGCAGCACCCTCAACAATTTAATCATAATACTGAAGAGAAGGAAAGTCTCCAAAGCACTGCATCTATGGTATGGTAACTGCTTGGTAATAAATTAACATAACATGAAACACATCAAAAAGACGAAAAAAATTTTATTGATGAAATAGCATTCGCCGTTTTTGTTCCTCATCTTAATACTTTAGTTGTTAATGACTTTATTAGTTTACCAGGTGGTTCAATATTTAAATGTCTAACTATTTAGCTTTTTTCTTTTTTTGTCACTTTGTAATATGATCTCAACTTGGGACCTTCTTATTTAGAGTCCATTACTCCATCAAACATGCTACCTATCTTCTAAGAATTAATGTAGAATAGTACTCATTGGGTACAAAATTTTCATTATAAAACTCGTAGTCAATGGGAATGTATCAAGTTTTATGGCATGCTAAGACCTGGCATGATATGCAAGAAATTCTTTTCTTTTCGGTTTACAAAATGCAGGACTGGGTGAAGACTCAGATAGTATAATCAAATGTGAGAGTCCCTTTTCTACCCTTCGTCACTGTCAGTAAAAGCGGACACAAATGTTGACACATGCACGGAAAAAGTTGCTTTACGAATTTAAATGCTTCTGACGGAGAACAATTACAATTTTACTTCACAGAAAACGAACGCTTGGTAATAAAAATTAATTCATATACTAACAACTAATTTCATAGCATATGTCAAATTCAGCTTCTTCACTACTAAAAAATTACTTCTATCAATATATTCAGTGCATTACAAGCTTTCACAGGTTGCAGAAGTTCAATAAACAGTTCCAAATCTATAACATTAAAATAGCAAACAAGTAAGAATTTTAAAAAATAGCTAAGAAACATTTTAAATACCCAGAATATAAATTCGTATCTACAATGCGTTAACCCTAAGTAAAAAAAATTTATAACTCCTGCATGCATAAATAACTCAATTTTCATAGTGATTCATCACACATACTTTATTAAAGAGAAAAAAAGATTTTAAATTTGTATTTACCGGCATCTTTATCTGTCATTTTGTCAAATTCACAGGTACAAATCTACAACATGTAAGCTATTTGTAACAAAATGAAATGAGCATACAACTTTGGCGCTAAACATAGAGGTCGCTTCAAGTAGCAAATTACAAGTCCGCATTTATGGTCAATAATTCTAGGTTCAAAATATATTGCTCTCACCACTATTACCAGAAATAAAATAATAATGAATAATTTATTTAGTAAAAATAAGCATAATTTTATATTTCAATAATATGGAGCTTCATAGAAATTATGATGACGTCATAAGATTCATAACATGGCAGACACCGATCACAAATTTGCGTTTTAAGATATGTATGTGATCGAAAATGTAAAATGTTCAATATTTTTAAAAATATTGCTGCAAAAGTTGATTGCGTTTAGTGATGCTTACGTTTTTGGTAAGCTGTGCCAGTCAATTTAATAATAAATTACCTTATTTGTCGTTCTTGAAAACTCTTTAATTTGTTTTTAAAAAGTATACCATACTACATTGGATATGTTTTTATTAAAAATAGCATGAATAAAATTATTGTGATTTTCTTAAATATACTCATGAGACAAAAATGTGTAAGGTTGTGTATTTTTATGGTTAAATAAACTTTTGCTTATATGTATGTTTTTGGATTAAACGACAAATATGGAAAAATTATTGCTGGTATAATAAGTGTTTTTTCTTTATTTTTCTAATTGTGTATCATTTATCTGCTTGTTCTTGCTGTTATGCAACTTAGTTTTGGTGTTTATAAATACTAATAAGACGTGATTGTTTGCTATTTATTATATTGTAAGCTAAGAAGAAGATTTATCCCAAAGTTTACCTTTTACTCTCTCTTCTGGTACAAGTTGATTAATCCATAACTTTGAAGACTTCATACCATGCTTTGAATTATAATTTGAAAGTTTTGATTTTTTTTCGTTTGCTGTGCTTGTTAAAGAGGAACAATACTTTCCCAAAATATGTATTAATATTAAAATAGGGATTGTTGAGCAAATTTAACTAGTAAAAAATCGTTAAGTGTTTAAGGATCACAAACTTTGCGTAATGGATGGAAATTTTTACACAAAAGTAATGAATGATGACGTAAATAACATGAGAATGTCAAATTAAAAGAAAAAAATTTCAGCATATTTAAAGCAAAGTGACAAGACATATGTGTGTAAATGGTCCATTAAAGAAGCCAAGCTCTGACTATTTTCCAAACTTTTATTAGTTTATTACTCAATATGGATTTATTTGTACAATTAGTCACATTTTCTGAATTTAATCTAAGCTATTTTCAATAAAAGTAGAAGCATAATAGGTACGAATGCAGCTGTGAAGATGTCTTGAAAAACTATGCAATGTTTTTCAAATGCAGTCGTTCCCTCTTAATTTGGTGATGGATAATCGAGCATTCCCACTAAAAGAAATATAAATCTATTAAACAAAAAAATTCCTTTTGCAGTAAAGTTAAAGTTCCCCGCTTTAAGTTTTTTTTTTCTTTAATGCCTCACTTAATCACATATATATTCCAAGTTTCATGAGCAAAATTCTTCATTTGAAGTCCTTTGAAAAAAAATTCCAGTTCATCCCTTGAAAATTAATGGTCACTTGTAACAAAGCATAAAAGAGGGGCTAGCTGTAATTTTAGTTGGTTCCTATCTGTAATCTTATGTAAGGTTGTAAATCGTATCAGAATGTTTCGAGAGTTGGAAGCATAAGGCCGCTTGCAGTAAGCGGGGGTTAAAAGCCTCTTTGATTGGCTCTCTCGATTCAGGACCCTATAAAACCTCAACGAACTCTGCTGTTTTCTATTAGAAATGTTTCCAATGCATTTAGTTCTTGTTATTATTAAGTGGAAGAGGCATTCGTGAATGACATTCGCAAACTTGGTTTGATGTTTGATGAGTTTCTGTAGCTTTTGCTAAAGTACTTGTCAATAGCTATACCACAAAGAATATTTTACCACCTACTGTAGTAAAGAGTATAATACTAGCAAATCGCTTCAAATATAGCTTTCTTGGTTTCCCCGTATTATTGAGAATTTTGCTTAATATGTTTATTACACATATAATGCATGTCAGAATCATTGATATTTGTTTATGCGGGGTTGACTGAATAAAACTATTAAGTGAAATAACAGATTTACAGATTTGGTGACCCTTTTGTCTGTCAGAACTTTGTATAAATAACCTTTTTCATCCACAATTTTAATCCCCTTCAGGACCCTTAGGGTTGCGGGTGACCTTCTCAGGGGTTTGCGACAGGGTTGGGTTTTTGACGTCAAAAACCAGTTTTTGACATGACACGTCGAAAACCTGTCAAAAACGTCGAAAACGTCAAAAACCTGTCTAAAACTCAAATACAGTGGTTATATTGAGATTTTCTATAAACATATAAGGTTTCTCAACCTGAAAAATATTAAATAAAATTTATGCATCTTATTAATCAAGTTTAATAAACATTAAATTAATAAATTTAATGAAAATTATTTCTCATTCTTTTAAACTAACTTGTTTTGCCGTGAAAAAAGTTAAATATTAAAACTCAAATCCAGCTTTTAAAGTAGTTTTGTTTAAATGTTTTTATAACTATCAATTAGTTATCTTATCAATCAAGTTTAATAAAAATTAAATTAATAAATTTAATGAAAATTAATTCATATTCCTTTAAATTAACTTGTTATGGAGTGAAAAAAAGGTTAAATATTAAAACTTACATCCAAATTTTAGAGTAGTTTTGTTTAAATGTTTTAATAACTATCAATTCACTATCTTATCAATCAACTTTAATAAAAATTAAATTAATAAAGTTAATGAAAATTAATTCACATTCTTTTAAATTAACTTGTTATGCCGTGAAAAAAGTTACAAATATTAAAACTTACATCCAGTTTTTAAAGAAGTTTTGTTTAAATGTTTAAAAACTATCAATTAGTTATCTCATCAGTCAAGTTTAATAAAAATTAAATTAATAAATTTAATGAAAATTAATTCTCATTCTTTTAAGTTAACTTGTTATGCCATGAAAAAAGTTAAAAGTATTAAAAGTTAAATCCAGTTTTTAAAGTAGTTTTGTTTAAATGTTTTAATAACTATTAATTAGCTATTTTATCAATCTAAAAATCTTTACATCAAAGTGATTTTTTTTTATTTTGAGTAAAAGCAAAACGAAATTAATTAGTACTCAGTGTACAAATCTGCTAAATACTTTTGATCAAACTATTTATTTATTTATTTATTAGTTAAAATTTATTATTTCAAATTAAAATTAAAAAAAAAATCACTTGTAAAAATTTATTAAGTATACCCAAGACACACAGCACTTAATTAATGTACCCACTTCATTTTTAAAATAAAAAAATCTGTTACAGTAATTCCTCGAAGCAATAAAGCCATATTCAAAAGCCATATGTTTGATTTTTTAAAATGCTAGTTACCATTATTTACTCCCGAGCCTTTCAATTATGATTAGGATTGCTTATTACACTTTATTTTAATAACCTAAAACTCCAAAAGTTTACTTCAGTGTCTGAAATCAGAAACTGTCAAATTCATTTGAAAATGTATTTTGATTATCAATATCAAATTTAAACATGTTTTGGACAGAAATTTAGGTTTTTGACACTTATGTCAAAAACCATGTCAAAAAGTGGTTTTTGACATGACGGTAAAAACCACGGTTAAAACTGGATAAAACCTCCGACTGTCAAAAACTTGCCAACCCTGGTTTGCGACATGCTAAGCCCTCCACTGATTATATGGCATAGTAAATATCATGAATGTAAAGTTTTGTGAGAATTGGTATTGTACTTGGAGTTAAAGGAAAGCTTAAGGCGGATTAAGCATCCCTTGACAGCTTATTAGTCCCCTCAACAAAGAATGCAAATGAAAAATAAAGCCTTCATTCTGCATGTATGTCTCTAACTTTTGTTCTTCAAAAATAATGCATAATTTTTTTTTTTTCAGTGTTTTAACACTCTGCTATGCTTTTTTCTTATCTCACGCTCCCCTAATTTTGACTCATAGTAAAATTTTTGTTGTTGTAAGCAGTGTTAGATCTTCAGAATAGTTTGGGACATCAAATTTAAAAATTTCTCCCTCCTCCCTTGTCTAATACTGCCAAAGATATATTTAAGATGCATGCTTAGACAAAAGTCGAAAACTTTCTGTAGCGATGCTATGAACCCTCATTTCTAATAGTATCATCAAACATAGATTAACATTGCATTTTCAAGCCTTTACTTTCGAGCCTTCTGAAGAAGTGTACCATTCCCACACCAGTTCCAGGTTTCATATCATATATTCAACAATTTCATTTTAAAAATTCAACGCAAAATTTTTGTAAGAGCAGCCTCCGAATCTGACTCTTTTTCTAATGTTATGAAAGATAATCTGAAGTACGTTTTTAGGACCTTGATTTCAAAAACTTCCCAAGGGAGCACAGGCCTATCTTTCCCATCAGAACTCTGGGCACGTGCCCAGGGCTTCACGATTGATAGGGGTCCTCAGTTCTTACTAGATCATCGAACAATAACTGATATCTATTTCTATTACCAAAAAACATATTTATTTTTAAAAAAATCACACAATTATGAATTTTAAGTGCTAAAAGAATAACTTTTGTGTATTATATTGTCTCATCTATTCAATTAATGTGGCTGTAAGAAAGAAAAATAACTTTCGAACCTTGCTTATCTACTTTCTTTGTGTATTCTTACAAAATAGGGCTTTATCAAGGTCTTATCATAATCTGCCCAGGGCCTCCAATATGTTAA
This sequence comes from Uloborus plumipes, assembly GCA_038373865.1. Lineage (NCBI taxonomy): Eukaryota > Metazoa > Arthropoda > Arachnida > Araneae > Uloboridae > Uloborus > Uloborus plumipes. The sequence continues at coordinate 30,688 of JAXGGA010003326.1, read as the reverse complement.
AGATGGCCCTGGAGGAGCATCTAAACCTCTATAATTTCCCCAATGTTATAGCAAAAGATAGCAGGAAATTACCTCTTTCCAGTTTCAAATTTGAAAAAATTCTGAAGTTAATCCTTTCTCTCACTTAACTTCTCTAAAGATAGCCTAAAACTGTTCGTAAAACTTTTGGAAAGAGCCCTAATCCCCCCTAAAGTTAACCTCAACAAAGGAGAACTTTAGTTAGATTCACCCCTGATAATGAAGTGAATTAATTAAACTTGTGCTTTATTTGACACAACACAAACTGATATCATAGCAAGTGTCTACAATTTTTAGGCATTAGGAAACATCAAATAATAATAATTTTTTTTCTTTTCCTTTTGACTTTTAAAATTATGTTTGTATGAAAATATTTTATTTATTTATTTTTTCATTTCAGAGATTCAATGTAGATAAAGGGAAGAACCAACAAAGAGGCTAATTTGTTTTGAAGCAGGTAATATATTTTTTGCTTTTCTTTCATAGTTTTAACTTCAGCAATTTTATTCATTGACTAGTTGCGTGGCCCGGCTTTGCACGGCCTAACTTGAAAATAAAAATTATGTCAAGTGACATGTGTCTTAAAAAGTCCTGATTGCTTTCTATACTTAAACTTCGCCCACACGCAGAAAGGCTGAAAAAACAAAACTTTTTGAATTGACTTGAGCCTTGAACTTTTAATACGAAACCACGAAATGATCTTAGCAATTCCAGCTATCTGCCAGGGGGTTGAGTTGATAAACTTAATACTCGATTGAATTGATGAAAGCCTTAGAAAATGGAGTTTTAAATTAAAATTAAAAAGACAAAATCAGGTCTTAAATTGAAATAAAATAACTACCCATGGGATTTTTTTTAGAAACTGGTCTCTAAACCTTCCCAGTACCAAAAGGAACAAACGGTGAAAATTTCAGCTAAAACTGCCCCTTATTCCATTTTTATACATGTAGATTAAATATTAAGGGCCAAAAGCTTTGCACTTGTTCTGAACTAAAAGGCATTATTTGCCTTGTTATAATTATCATAAGAGGGCCTAGAAACGCCGTAAAATAAAGTACTTTTAAGAAACGAAATGAAAAACAGGGAACCAACAATGAATTTAAAAGATGTCGCCATAGCAATGCAATAAAACGTTAATAATTTGATCAGAAAAGAGGTTTTCGAACTCAAAAGTTCAAACACTTGTAACTTTTTTTCTAGTGGAGATAAAAGCTTGGTTCTTCGACTGTAAGTCGAATCAATTCTGGGGTTAAAAATATCGCTCTATCCAATGGTCTAAAAATCAAAACTGTGGAATAATCAGTTTATTTTTTGTTGATGGTTTTAATGAACCAAGTATTGCAAGAAATCGGTCGAAACCTTGCAAAAAGCAAGATTAAAAATTGAATAACATGTACTGTGTTTAAGTTAGAGAATCAGAATAAATTCCATAGGATGGAGAAAGTTTTTCTGCTTCCAACGATATATAACATTAATATGTGCAAGTAATTTTTAACCCCAGTATTCGGTGATTTATGTGAAAATTGCCTTGAACTCGAATAAAAAAAGAATGGCTTATCGAATCTTTTCTAACATAAGCCCATGTTTCAATCTAAGAATGTACCTTTCATATTCAGCGAGAATTTTTCAAATCGGTTCAGTGGTTCCGGAGATTACCCGGAACATACATACCTACAAAATTTACCCTCTCTCTTTATAATATTAGTAAAGATTTTAGATAGCTTTTCGAAAAGTAATAGATCTGAGAACTATAGTTTTAGCATTCTCATTTATACTGGTTAATGCTGCATACCTATCTTTTCCAAAAAATGTAATCCAAGTTCTTATTTAACATATATGTGTGTGTGTATGAGTGTTTTCTACTGTTAGAAAAAAAAACCCCTGAAATTGAAATCTTAAGTCTCCATAAGTGTGCCGCTCTTGATCCGTATGGTACTATAAAATTGGGGGGGGGGGGGACCAGGACCTGGTAAATATTTAGAGGTCGTGAACATTTAGCCCTTAAAAATGCTGATTAAATACGGATACTGTGAAGCTTTTACTATATCACTGATATTTAGGTGAAATCATATTACTTGTCGTATACAAGTACAGAAGTGGTATTGTAGTGGTATACAAGTACAAAAATATTGTAAAGGTATTTTACCTTTAAAAAATATTGTAATAATAGTTTTCTGAAATGCTAATAGGATATTTCTTCTCCTTTACTTATATATTTAATGCTATCAGTACCACCTTCTTAGGCATTAAAAAAAAATTTTCAGGGTAATTGAACTAAAAGGTGTCCAAGACATATCCTGATAGTTTTAGTAAATATAATTCATGTATAGTCGTAGTAATACATGTGTAGTCGTACATGTATAGACCATACATGTATAGTCTTGAGCAAAGGAGAACCAGATGGGACATGGTTCAGTTGTTTAAATTTATCAAAATGAAAGTTGTTATAGGTTTAAATTTTTGCACAGAAAGCAGGACACGGGGTCATTGTTATAATTTGTTTAAATCTCAAGCTAACCTGGAAATTCGTAAAAATTACTATTTTAGCAGAGTATTGGGAACTTAGAATAGCTTACCAGAAGAGGCGGTAAGGAGCTAAGGAGTAGATAGTAGACTAGGACCAGCCCAGTTGGGCCCAGAGCCTGTTGCTGGTCGTCACATTTGTATTTGTATTATTATTAATTGATTTGTTTCAAAGTGATAGTTAGCTGTGAAGCAATAAAAGTTTTAAACTTTCAATTTGCTGCTACCCCTGAACATATTCCATTTCATCTAAATTTTGCTTAAAAGTTTACTTCACTTCGTGAAACAAAGGCAGCATTGTGGAGATAAATAATTTTAACTTCTATTTTTCCATATCATTTTATACCACCGTAATATACAACGGACAGCGGCGTAGCAAGAACAAAATTAAGACTGGGCGAATAAATTTTTGCGAGGCCCCGAGCCCCCCTCCTCCCCGTTTAGAGATTGATTCCAGTTCAGGCTATTCAACTATTTTGCGTAAAAAAAAATAATAATAAAAAAGAAAACTTTCTCGTACTTGTTGTCAATCATAAAAATTAAAATATTATACATTTTCAAAAATATTTGAGATAAAAACACACAATATGAAATAATTACATACGTTTTGGGGTAGATTGAACTACTTTGAAATGCTTGATATATTTAATTTTTTGTCACAATATTTCAATGAGCTATGAAATAAATTTATAACTTATAAAACTGCAAATTAATACTTATTCATTCTGAATTTTTTTGATATTACATTGTAAAAGATTGGCTGTGAATTAGGGTGTATCACGATTATTTTTTTTTTTTTTTTGAAATTCAAAATTTCAAGTTGATAAAATGTTGCCACTTTGTTCACATAGTTATCAAAAAAAAAAAAATTGAAATTGAAAAATGTTTCGTCTGCCGGGATTACCTTGAAGTTTGAAGTTTTTTGGTAAAAACGATGATTTTTTAAAAGTATTAATTATGTGTAATGCAAAAATAATTACTTAAGTGAAAAAATAGACTACTTAAGGAGTAATCTATCAATAAAAAATGCATTGGAGCTAAAATTTAACTTTTAGGTCTCCAGAAATATTTATGAAAAACCTCACATTTTTGCTGGTCAGTCATACTTTTAGAATATTTACCCATCCTGCAGAATAATTTTTATTATTGTATTAATAGTACAAATATTGCAGTACAGCGCTTTAAAATTGCGAGATTGGTCCATTTTTACACTCAAATAATTATTTTGCTTTACGCATAATTTATACATTTTTTAAAAAGAATCATCGATTTTACTAAAAAACTTGAAACTTCAAAGTAATCCCGGTACACCTAAATATTTTTCAATTTCAAAATATTTCTATTAGTAACAATGAATGTAGTGACAACTTTTTATCAACTTAAAATTTTGAATTTTCAAAAAAAAAAATATCCCGTAATACACCCTATAGGTAAATATTCTAAAAATATGACTGACTAGCAAAAATGTGAGGTTTTTCATAACTATTTCTGGAAACCAAAAGATAAATTTTAGCTGCAATGCATTTTTTATTGATAGATTACACCTTAAGTAGTTCATTTTTGCACTAAAATAAATAATTTTTGCTTTACACATAATTATATTTTTGTAAAAAAAATCGTTGTTTTTTCTAAAAAACGTGAAACTTCAAGGTAATCCCGGCGGACCTAAATAATTTTCAATTTCAAAATGACTTTTTTTGGTAACTATGAGAATATAGTGACTACTTTTTATCAACTTAAAATTTTGGATTTTCAAAAAAAAATTTTCGTGATACACCCTACTGGGCGTGTGTTAGAGTAAAACATCTTGAGAAGGAAACTTAGAATTTCTTGGCCCAAACAAATAAACCACCAGGCTTATTATTTGGAAAGATGATGACATTAAAAAGATAAAGAAAATTTTCTTCCAACGATGTTTAAATATAGATTTCTTGACTGAAAAACATCCCGCAGAGGCCTTGCATTCAACATTATTGGCAATCCTAAGGGCTCTTTTGACCAAAACACTCTTCCAGGCGGTAATTCTGGCTGTGGGTTACATAAACGAAGCATTCTTTTTGAAGATTTTCGTATGTTGGAAACATTCAGGTGTCGAACATTAAATTTTTGACGGAGGGCCTGCATTCCTCCCTCCACTCACCCCAAACATGTGGAAATTCTACTAAGATCAAATAAATGAAAATTACTAGAAATGATCTTCTGGCTATGCTTTTCGTGTTGATTTCGGAAAACTTCATGTTTAAACTTTTCGGAAAACTTCATGTCACCCCTTGCTACGCCTCTGACAATGGATGCCCATCCTCCCTTAGAGCAAGCAGAGCACTATCAAGAACCCTCAGACCGCTAGCCAGCAAATTTAAAAGTTTTAGCCATAAAGTACAATTTTAACACATTTCAGTCAATCCTCACATCCGGATGATACAGACGAACACGCGAAAACTGTTCGCAGAAAATGTTTGATGTTTGCAGACAATTTTGATATTTTTTACACTATTCTGTAGTATCCCATTTTTCAGTCTGAAAATTTTCTAAATTAAAGACCGAAAAGTGTAATTTTAGGCTCTTGCATGTGAACTCATATATATAAAGGGGATTGGAAAGCAATGTGTTTTTTTTTCCCAAGTAAATCATTTGTTAAAAGTTTTATTTTAAATCCCACAGATAGATTTTTAAAACAATAATTTTTGGAGCAAAATACCTTCAAATGGCATCTTGAATACATGCCAAATTTTCAATTTTTTGTTTAATAGAAAGTGTTTCAGCGATCGGAAGAAAAGGAAATCTGACTGCTTCACCCATAATTCACATGAAATTGCAGCAAGGTTCTCGTACCTACCGCTACACATGGTTGGATGGGGCCCCAAAGAGCGCAGTTTTTTTTATCCAGAGCAGTAGTCGAGCAACCCTGGTACAGTATTCCCAGAGGTAGAGACAACTCTATCATTTTCTCAATTTGAGACTATTTAGGTTTTGAAAAATGGTCGAAAGAATAATATGTAAATACTAAACCTACATGATCACCTCAATCAAATTCGAGTCAAAAGTAACCCTTCCTGCCGAACAGGACCTGTCCACTTAGTCATGCCGTTCAAGGATTGGACACAGAACTATTATCTTCAGATTTGCTCCTGTATTGACCAACTCGAAAGTTTGGTGAACATTAGTTGTGTTGGTGCGGAAGCTCGTGATGTAAATCTAAGTGATGGTGGTTTTCAAAAGAAATGCAAATACATTTTTTTTCAGCTTTTTTCAAAATTGCTCAACTACTAATTGATGACAGAAGTTCAGCATAGTATTCGTCCTTGGATCAGGGATATTCAAATCCTCTTTCTTTGTCGTTTTTATTTGGACATGTGGGAGAAAATCAGGTGCCATCATTCAGATGTTTTAATATTGCATTAAAGTGGGAATTGAAATGTTTACAATTTTTTGAAATACCATCATCAACATATTTTCTTTTTTAGTCTATATCAGCTCTTTAAACTTGCTTTATTTCCAAATATGTTAAAAGTATTTTCAGTGCAATTACATTTTTTTCTTGTTTTAGAACTCTATTCATCTGCTATCTTTGATATTTAGAAGATATGAATGATATTTGTAAGTATCGTGTTATTTTTTGTAAGCAATACTTTAGCATATTTTTACCCTTTATCATTTTTTATTATTCTCAATTCAAATGAACTATAAAAGACGTTGCTGTCTCTGACTGATAGTGAGTGAAAGAGACGAAACTAACAAGGACCCATTTACATAACATATTAAACCTGCCTAATGAGTCTCTGCCACAAAAAATTTAAATATTTTTTCACTTTGGCTAATTCCTTACAACACCACAAGTTGGCTTATTTTAGATCTCGAACTGAATATGCAGTCTACTTTGAGATAGAAGATTTTTACTTGTGCGAAAAAAGGATCTTCTGTCATTTTTGAATTGAATGACATTAAAATGGTTTACACAGTCTAACCTCATTAAACAGCCCTGGCTTAAGTGTGGTAACTTACTGTTTAATTATTAAATAAGTTCATCATACAAATATTATTGTTCATGTTACAAATATATTCTTTTACTGAAGTTCATATTACAAATGTCAAATATCATCCATTTAAACATTTACATCACTAAATTTCACCATACTCATATCAGATTTTGCATCTCATATTCATATTTCACCAACTTAGTGGTACATTGTTAAATGATCACTAATTTATGACATTTTACTTCATATTCAAATTAACATTTGTTACAAAAAGTATGCAAGTGCCCTTTTGGAATAATAAATTGTAACCAAAAGGGAGGATCACTATTGAACCTCCAAAATTTCAACCTTCAGCAGTCGCATTTTTACCAACATTATTTTCCGGGAGATAAGCTGCACCACCATATACGCTGCACTTTACAAATTCTGGTGTTCAAAAGCAATGACAAAGAATTAATAACATTGATTTGAAAACTATGTTTCAATATCATAGATAATTAAAACATTGCAACATTTTGGGGATAACTGCAACTTATAGTAACCAGATCCTACTCTGGTTAGTTTCTACTGCAACCTTACTTCCCATTCCCTCAGCAAGGCAGCTGGCGATTTTTTCCCCCTTTGGATTTGTTTATTAGACTTGTTGGTTATTGTTGATAATTTTTTTTTAATTTATTCCCCTTCCTTATCACTGGTGATTTTTTATTTGTTTTTCATTTGGATATCTAGATAGGTTGGTTATTGTTGATGGTTTTTTTTTTTTTCTTAATTTATTCCCCTTTCTTATTGGATCTAGGAAAATAAAATAACATCTGAATAAGCAGAAATGCTGTTTCCCTTTTCAAAATAGAACTGTTTAAGGGCCTTGCAGTAATGGCTTTCCATGAACATGTACTTAAAAAAAAAAAAAAAAGAAAAAAACCTTTACATTATATAAGCTGCAAGAGTTAAAATTCAGCTTTTAAACATGTATAAGCCGAGGTTTATTTACCCCAAAATACAGTAATACAGTAATGAGGTAGGCTTAAATGCGCCTAAATGCATACATACAAACATCACGAAAAAACTTGTAATGATCTACTACTCTGTTGTAATCGAAATGGGTATTTTGGCTGTCCATACATGCATAGATACACTAGCATATAAGATAGCTATGCTAAAAAAGCTAGTTGACATTCTTTTTTTTTTTTCTCCATACTTTGTCCCGTAATTTGTTTATATGCTCAATGGCACTAACTTATGCTAGACCCACTCAATTTTCATACTACTTTTTTTTTCTAAACAACTGTTTTAATGATGTTCACAAAGTCCCTTAAATCATTGACACATATCACAGAAAACATAACAGAAGAAATATTGGGACAGAAACATTAAAATTTCTTGAAACTTGATTTTTTTAAATGTGATCCATAGAAGGGAAAAGGTTACATTTGTTCAATGGAAGTTTTGCTAAATGTCATCAAACCGGCGCTTGGTTCCATTTGATGCCAATTTGACAATATATAACCAAATTGGCGACAAAAACCTTGCCAAATGTCTCTTAAGTGGTTGCCAAATAAATGTTTTCAATTGGCCTTGAAATTTACATTGATCTGCTCTGCTTCAAAAATTGTGATTTAATTGCCATCAAAAATAAAGTTAAAAAACTAGACCTGATACAGACTCTACATACAAAATTTCAACCTCGTTTGGAATAGTAGTACTAAATTATAACACACAAATTACACACAAATGTCACAACTCGTTATAATTTTCTTGGAGATGGTCAAATTGTTTATTCTGAGTGCCCATGTGGGCAGGCCTAAAAAACTAGGCAAAATTCATTTAAGAGTGGGTAAAATGGAACTTTTAAATTGAAATTCTTGTTGAAAATTTTTTCACAAGTACAACACTTTCTTAGCTTTGTAGCAGAAAATAAAAATGCCCATGTCCTTTTGCCCAAAATATTTGAGCCTTCCCAATATTTTTCAAAGTAGGCACCTGTATACTTGCATGATATTGATCTATTTTTGCACCTTCACATGCATGGACATATATTTATTGACTGCTGTTAGTCTCATGAATTTTAATAATTTTGTTCTTAAGAAAAATGAGTTTTAATAGATATATTATCAAGCATTGAATAATATATCTTGTTTTTAAAAGATTTTTTTTTCTTACTAAATGTGCAATTTTTCAGCATGCTCTAACATGTTAGAAAGCAGGGGCACATCAAATGCATCGCACATATTAACAGTTTTACCTCCTCCGCCAGCAAAAAGTCACAGAACAGCCCTGGGGGCTGGTGTTCGACAAAATAGCATTGTTGGTGAAAATGAAATATCTCCTAGTCATCAGCCTCCTTCTCAGGTAGATTCTACCCTTTTTTTCCTAAATGTATTACTTAATTGCTGTAATTATTATTTATACTTGCATTATTTTTTCAGTAATTACTTATTCTCATTTGTCTATCCGTAATTTTGATCAACAAATGTCATACAAATTTGCGATTCAAATTCAGTAAAGTTAATTATTTTCTGCAGCCTTCATCACTCATACTTAACCCATCTATGAAAAATGATTCTCCGAGTTCTTCTCCTGTTGCTGTCAGTGTTTCTCCTCGCTCTCTCTCTTTAACTGGTGATAAAAATTGGTCTTTTCTCCAAAAAGGTAATAAGAATCTTTTTTAAGTGCTATTGTTATATTTTTGGATGGAAAATATTGTTTTAACCATGCCGCTGATAGAAACTGGACAAGACTGGAATGTGCAAACTAAGAACCTGCCAAAACTGCACTATATAAAAATGCATTTCTACTATTTATGCGTTAATAATAAACATGTGTGTTGGTGCATAAATAAAAGTGATAGGATATTTATTTATACTAATAATTGTGAAGTAAATTTCAAAACTAACTTGGTGGTTTAGTTTTATCTTTTTTTATGTTGTCAAAATCTTTAAAACAAAACAACCCTTTTCTTGTATTTACATGAAAAATTTTCTCTACTAAGACGAAAGCAACACTTTTATTAAGAATACAGAAAGGCCTGCAGTATAAATATACACAATAACTATTTTTGACAAAACTTGTAATATGTAAACAATTGTAAAAAAATAGTCAAAACTTAGTAGAGCACTGGACTGTTTGTTCGGAGTTGTGAACCATTTTTCTTTTTTATGCACCAACTAGCGGTACCCGCACGGCTTTGCCCGTGGTATAAAATTAAAAGTTCATTTGTAAAATAATTAATATAGCAGAAAAAATACTCTATTTTAGTTATAATTCAACTACAATTCCTTCAAAGTATGATATAAAAATTTGGTATGGGCCCTACACTACTTCCTTTTACGTGTACATTTCTTAGTAGATGCCTTAAGTGCTAAAATAGTGCTTGGAGGGAGTAAGATAACAATTCAAACATTTATATCCCTAGTTTGCCACGAAACAATGCAAAAAAATGTTTTACAATGATTAATCTCCAAAATATCGCCGATTTTAACATCATTCAGTGAATTTTTCGCAAAATATCACCAATAGCGCCAAATTGAACCCCCCCAAAAAAAGTTTTTAAAAGAACCGCAAATTTGTCGCCAAATTGTCAAAATATCGCTAATAGCGCCAAATTGAGTCCAAATAATAAAAAAAAATCGCCAACTTGGCGATATGTCGCCAAATTGGCGACAAATACTTCGCGACCAAAGGCTTGGCGATATATCGCCAAGTGGTCGCGCCAATTCATCTGCATTGAAATTAACACTGATTAACTCCAAAAAAGGGGTAAAGCATCCCCTTGTGACATTCAAATGAAACCCCAACTGGAGATGCACAAAAATAAGCCAAAAGAGAAAATAAGAACAATTTTGTTGCTCACAGAAACCAACAGAAATCTTACCAAAATTTGAAAGAAGAAGAAAGTTTCCTTTCCCAGCTTTAAAAACAAAACAATACATTTTCCGAAATGAAACACTTTAAAAAGAACGTTGCAATGTCACAATTTATACGATATTTGGTTAATCTTTGTGCTTTGGGTACCCCTTTCTCGCTAAATGGGCGATAGACGCTCCTACTACTGTTTCTAAACGTTGCCAAAATCAATATTGCTGAAATGCGAAATCTATAAAAATGGAAAAAAAATCCGCTAAATCTTTTAATTAAGTCATTAGTATATTGGAAACAGGGTGGCCAGAAAAATACTACGCTCCTTATTTGGGCCGAAAAAATACTACCGTAGTATCAAAAATACTACTTCTGGCAACCCTGGAAAAAGAACGAAACAAAAATAAGTATGAACACGTAACCATAGTAACAGCATGAAAGTTGATTTCCGTTGATAAAATAATTCATTTCATTAACCATTTTAGAATCGTTTGGCTTGCTTTACTGAAGGTAAGCCTTGAATTCCGGGATTCTAAAAACAATTGTTACAGCTCTCCTGATGATCGTAGAAACTTCGAAAAAACTTCATTTTGTGCAGAAAATTTCAAGCTTTCGAATGACATAAGACTTGAAAATGTGTATAAAATATTTCTTCCCTATTTTATCGAATTTCCGCTAAGAATTCGAATAGAAAAAGAACGAAATGGAATTTTCGAAAAATCGCTTCGAGGTGCAAAACTACATGCTACAAACTAATTTTGTACCAAGTGGCATGAAAATCGACCGAACGGTTTTGGCGCTACGCGCGTAACAGACAGACAGACAGAAGGAAAGACAGAAGGAAAGACAGAGAGACAAACTTTCAGCTTTATTATTAGTAGAGAAGAAGAAGCTTGTATTTGATATCCTCGAAACAGCAGTTTACCTAGATTTTAAATGTTTTTATTTTTACTTTAATGCACGTTGTCTCATTTTACTCATGCAAGTAATTTTTATATTAAAAGATAAATAAAATAGTTTGAGCAGGAGCAGAATTGAAAGCTCTTTGTGCCAACAAAACTGTGAGACAAGCTTGTACCATGCTATTTACAATGTTACATACTTTTTTTTTTTTTTTTTTTAAAGTTTATCATACTTCTCACATGATCCACTTTTTCTAATTGAAGGTTAGTAGTAGCAAGATGTGTAATATTTTTTTTTTAATAATGAATAGTGACCAGCATATATTACTGATTCTTTTTAACTCAAATCATAGTTGGATAAAAGATTATATTTTCGAACTGAAGTTTTAAAAAAAAAATTGTATACTAACTGCTACCGTTTTCTAGTTTATTCATATTCAAAACTTTTAAGCTTGAAATCTGCTTTAAAAAATTATGATGTAGTTTCTGATATTTATTCTTCTCATTTTTTATCTTAATTTTTTCTTCAAATCATGAGTTAAAAATTCCTTCTGAAAATAGTTAATGATAGTTAATATCGCCCTTGAACATTCTGTACAAAAGTGAAGGTTCCTCGTACTGAAGGATGTTGGATCATTTTAGTATAAAATACAGCAGACAATCATTATAACACGTTTCTTGGGACTATAAGTTTTGAGTTGAGTCTCATAAATTTATTAAATAATATACATAGTACAGCTATATATTACATTTGTAATAAGTTTTAACTGAAATGAGTTATATTTTACTAAAATTATGAAATTTAATTATGAATCAAAAATAAATCTTTCATAATCAAAAAGCAAGTGCATTATCCTAAGCTTATGCTAGCTTTTTGATTTGAATATCATCTGCATCTTCACAGACAGCCTGATACTGTAAATGCTATTTTTTATTTAAAAACTTTGAATTAAAATAGAAAACTGTTTGGAGGTATAGCTTGCCAGAGAATGCTACTAAGTTTATGATGTAGAATGTAGAACTTTTTTAACCTGCACAACTTGCTGTTTACTTCTGAAGAGTTGTGAGGTTAATAGAAATTACATTTATAGTTTGCAGTTTATAGGTCTTTTACTATTCAGCAGTTGTTTCAACTAAGAGGCTTAAATAAGCTTATAAGTTGAAAATTGCAGTGAAAAATGGAGTAAATACCTTGAATATTGCACAGGAAAGTATTTCTATGACGTATACTCATACTGTAACAAGCTTTTCAGATTACATTAAAATTCTGCAAATTTTCAATTCTTTTGACAAGTATTATTCAAACAATAAAAGTCATATCTATATTGTTTTAAAATAAATGATACAGTAATAATTTTATTTTGTTGTGTGGAGTAAAAGGTAATCAAAACCCATTAGCAGAGTTGTGTAGTTGTTTTCTATGCATATTGCCAAATTCGAAAATAATCTGCAAGTAAACTGGTGCTGGAATAGCCGTAATAGTTATCAGTAATCAATGATAACTAATACCTCAAAATAAAATGAAAAACTTCAGTACACTTTGTTTCCAAAATTCTTATTGTTTAATTTTTCTACTATTAAAGAAATAGCCTGAACTTTCTCACAAAACTGCTGCAGTTGTTGCAGTATCATGTTGTTTCTGCTGCCAGTAATCAAAATTTATTACTTCACAATATCAAACCTGAAATAGATAACATTTTTGTTGTGAATTTAAGTGCTTTGTTGAGCTTTTCTTTCCTAAATTTTACTTTCTATTTGTTTAATTAATTTAGTTTAGGGCTATAATTATACAATTTTAAATTATTTTGTTTATAGATGGAAGTAACTGGACAAATTTTGAAGAGCACCATCACTTATTAGGTAATGATGAAGATAATAGTGAACGACACTCCAGTGATGATGATCTTGATATTTGGTCCATTACTGAAGAACAGCGTGAATATTACGTAAATCAATTTAAATCTATGCAACCTGACTTAAAGAAAAAAATTTCAGGTACTTTTCCGATATTTTTATTATTTTAAATCTTAATTTATGTAGTTGACATTTAATTTACAAATTATGAGTAGAGTCTCACAATCCCAAATAATTGATGCACACTGCCCCTCGGATTAGTAAAAACTTGTCCAAAAAAACTTGCCCGCGCATTTTCAGCGGTTAAGCCTAATTTCACCAAAAAAATCATATAAAATTAACATTTCATCATAATGACTTAAAATTTACTGAGTGGGTAAATGATGTATAGTTGGTAAATATCTTTTAATATAAATGATATAAAATCGAAATAAATTTATAAAATAAGCAAAATACTGACAACTACTATGCAAACAAAATTAGAGGATATGTAAATAAATATAAATTAACAGATAATATACACTAAAAAATTCACAATGAAATCAACTTGTGCTATACTAATCTGTATGACATGGAGTATTATTTTAAAAATTCTGTTGAGTATTATATATTTCAAAACAAGGATCAACAGACAATCCAACGTTACATATTTTGCACTCATAGTAAGATATTTGCCTTTGCCCCTTCCCCTTTCGTTGCCATCTGGAATCAATGAATCCAAATTTTGCAGTTGAAAGGAATGAATAAGAGGTTCGAAATTAGAAGAGAAACAAAATTAACATGAAGTCTGTTGTGCAATTCTGAAGAGTCATAAATTCCACGAAACACATGCAGAAATATTCAATTCTCTAACCTACTCCTCCCGTGCATTAGTCAGCTGTATATAATTATTCCATTACTGCTATGAAGAAAACCAAAGCAATAAGCAAACGTGCTGAGGTCTCTTTAACTCTCACAATTTAAAGAGCCTGGATTCCTCTTTTGTTTACATTAATATATCTGTCATGTCTAATGATCCCAAGCCAAAACTGATGCCTGTACTAGAAGGTCAAAAGACATGTGACTCGAATGTGATGAAAGTTGGAGCCATTTAGAGCCATCTATGATGATTTAAAAATTCACAAAAATCGTTCTGTTTCTAAACAGCGTATACGTGACATTGGGAATTGGGATATCAGTGCACATCAGAATGCGGCAAGGCGACATTGGGATATCAGCGTGTTGGCATTCAACAAATGTAAAAAGTATTCTCGATTAGTTTAAACCCTGTTAACGATAAGTTAAAACTTATTAAATAATTCTAGTTTCTAAATTTTACTTACGGCCGTCTTTGCCGCTGTTTACAGTCCAGGTTGCATCACTTGAATCAGTTAAAGTCAACAGTTTGTTGGGAGACTTTTCGTTTACGTCAACCTACGCTCCCATTGGCCAGTCTGGGAGGCGTTGCCCACGTCATCGGGTTTCCTTCTAGAACATCGTTTTTCGTCCAATAGGACGCTCCCACGCCCTGACTTAGTTAGTATTTAGTTCGAATGATTCTCACAGTTGTGTGTCAGTTCCATTCTGTCGATTGTGTGTGAACAGGAAGATGGATTAAGTGTTACCGTGAGTTGTTTTTAGTCATGCCGCTGGTCGGATTGTTTTACCGACATTATTTACTTTTTCTTCTGGATTTAGCTCTCAGTAAAAATCAGTTTTAGAATGTTTTAGATAGTAGAAGCCCTAGCCAATACTTGCCAAATGCTCCGAGGTACTTCAATGTTTTCTATTTTGTACATATGTTCTTAAACGCCTAAATAAAGGCTTATTAGTTTTTACTCAAAGTTTCATTTTTCGTTCTGCTTATGTCTGCCTCAATAGCATTCAGGATTCTGCGTCAATTAAACAGTTAAAGGGCTAACAAGTGGTTATGGGCCGTTCCGTTTTAGAATGTTGCCCCGATGTTTTTTTGCGGAATTTGTTGCTGTGGAGTTAGACTTAGAAGCAAGAACATTGAAATTTTTCGAGTTGTTTACTTTGGACATTGCGAGTTAAAATGGACTTTATCGTCGGGGGGGCAGATATTGAACAAAGTTTAAAGAAGATTGCTGTTTCTAGAGCTCACTGTAATAGTAGAATGGAATGTGGAATTGGTTTTTTGAATCCGAATTTTTAACGCACATCGGCAAAATCTAGACTTAGAAATTATTTTTGAGATATATGATGATCGTTTTTTTTGAAATATTAGAAGAAATTGAATGTTTAGACATCATTTTTTGGAATTGAAATTTTTGATGCTGTGACTTTTTATAACTTTTAGGACTTTTTTAAAAAAAAAATTTATGGTTGATTTTTGAGAAAGCTGGCCTTCAATTGAAATTTTTGGACTTTGTTATTTTTGAAATGGTTTTTTAAACTGTGATATTTTTCGATCCAAGTCAAAATTTTTTTCACCATGGCAGTTCCTACGGCAAATATTGCCCTGCTTAGGGAAGATAATTATGTTCAATGGAGTACGGATATAAAATTTGTCCTGCTTGACAAAAATGCGTGGCACATAGTAATAGGAGAAGAAGAAATGCCCGTAGTGAATGAGAAGACTGGTGTTACCGAACGTGACGTTAAGGATTTTCTGGCAAGGCAGCGTATAGCACTTTCTCTCATATATATGACTATAGAACCCAGACTTAGACCAATTATACAGAATTTTCATGATCCAAAAGTATCGTTTGAGAAACTTAAAGAACATTTTTTTCCCGATAATAGGGCGGTCCACATGAGCATTTTTACAGAATTTACTAGCTGTAGAATTAAAACAAATGAACCCATTGACATGTTTGCGGCGCGCATTTTCAACCTGTGGAAAAGAATTACGGACATCGATAAAAGTTTTTCGGAAGTGTATTTGTGCTTTCAACTTTTGAGATATTTGCCCCAAAAATATGAATCTATCAGCAGAAGCATTTTAGCAAAAAATGAGAAGGAATTTAAATTTCAAGATATAGTAGTAGAGTTAATCGCAGAAGAAAGTCGGCTCAAACTCCGGGAGACAGACATGGCGAGTGATGAACATGCTGCATTTTCCAGTTCTGCATCAACTCCTGCAAGCGTGCAGTGTTACAGATGTAAAAAGTACGGACACATTTCAAGAAATTGTACTGTGGCAGTGCCGGATGCTCCGAGAGGAAGAGGATTCCCCAGAGGGAGGAGTACCGCCAGATGTTTTCCCAATGGCAGACGAGGGCGCAGAGGTGCCTGGAGGAGATCGAGATCCCCATCAGTAAACAGATGTGAGTATAAAGCCTTCTTCATCTCCGAAGCTAACTTTAACAATGTAAAATCAGATTCTTCAAGTTTTGTTTTTGACACAGCTGCTAGTCATCATTTTTGTAATAATAGAAAACTCTTTTCAAATTTTTCACCTGTTAATGACAGAAAAATGGCTGTTGCCGTGCAATCCCACACTTTTCCTATCGAAGGAGTGGGTGATATTATTGCCGCTTTTGAGGGTCAGACTGTAAGATTGAAAAATGTTTTGTATTCTCCAAACTTAAGACATAATTTGTTATCTGGTCCACGTTTTGACCAGGGAGGCGCTACCTTTGAAGGGGGTAGGGGCTTCGTGAAGGTTTTTGATGAAGGTAAATTTTTGTTTAAAGCAACCCTAGAAAATGGTGTTTATTATGTATATCCTAAAATTTCTAGTCATTTTCAAAAAAAGGTATCTTTTGAATGTAATGTAACTGAGAATATTGATTTGTGGCATAAAAGATATGCACATGTAAATACAGATAGTATTAAACACACTGGTGATTTATGTAGTGCCAGGGGTCTACCTATTTTTAAGAAACACAAAATAGATTGTGAAGAATGTAATTTGGGTAAATTCAGGAGGGTTTCATTTAAACCTATTGGTAAAATTAAATCAAGTCAACCACTAGAACTCTTGCATTGTGACATTTGGGGTCCAAGCTATGTTCCTGGTAGAAGAGGTGAAAGATATTTTTTGTCAGTTATTGATGATTATTCTCGTAGAAGTTCATTGTATCCTCTTGAACGTAAGGACCAAGCTGCTGAAGTTTTGAAAAATCACATTTTAAAAGCTGAGAGATTTATGGGATTAAAAGTTAAAGCAGTAAAAACAGATAATGGAGGGGAGTTCAAAAATAATAATTTGGATGGTTTTTTCAAAAGATTAGGAATACACCACGAATATACTGATAGTTATACTCCTGAACAAAATGGTGTGGCTGAAGTTTTTAACCGAACAGTGATTAACGGGACATTAGTTTTATTGGCCGAAAGTGGCATGGATCACAGTTTTTGGGCTGATGCTGCCCTACACTTCGTGTATACGTGGAACAGAGTTTGCCACAGTGGTCAAGATAAAACTCCTTTCGAGCTGTATGGTGGTTCTACCCCATCAGTTCGCCATCTGAAGCCTTTTGGGGTGGTTTCATATGTTGGTATTCCTAAACAGAAAAGAAGAAAACTAGATTTAAAGGCCCGCAAGGGAATATTGGTAGGCTATGCTTTTAGAATCAAGGGATATCGCATATGGCTACCTGATGATGACCGAATTATAGAAACAATTAATGTAAGATTTAATGAAAGTAAATTTTTTAAAGATGAACAGGAAAATTTGCACAGTGGAGCAGTGATGGGCAAGTTTTTTGAATTTATTCCAACACCTATTCCTCAAGTTGATGATGAAAAACCTACGACTTTTCTAGAAATATCACCTGAACCAGAAATAGTTAGGGAAATTCCCCAGGTGGAAACTCACGAAATACCACAAGGTAGTGCACAAAGCAGGGATGATGACGTATCAAGTGATGAAAGCTCAGTGTGCTTAAGGGACGCTGTTTTCCTGCGTAAGGTCGCTAAGCGTAAAGATGGATCAAGGAATGATATTTATTTTTTTGAAGAAAATAGTACAAAAAGATTAAGATCTCACAATGATGTTAAAAGGTATTGCACAAAACATGACATAAGATATGATCCTGAAATTTTTAATTTTTCTGTAAAAAATACATATGAAGGTCCAGTGGGTCAATCTAATGATTCAGAATGCTCAGACACATGACTAGAACCCAACATAATTGTTCCCCGTACGTATAAGCAAAGTCAAAAGTCTAAACAGAGGGAAGATTGGGACAAATCTATGCAAGAAGAAATAGCTGTCATGAAGGAAAGAAAGGTCTGGAGTCTAGTAGAATTACCAGAGGGTGCTGAGCCTGTTGGGTGTCGCTGGGTATACAACATTAAAAGAAATGAAAAGGGTGAAGTTGTCCGCCTGAAATCCCGTCTTGTAGCCCAAGGCTTTAAACAAATAAAGGGAGAGTCATTTGACGAGACCTTCAGTCCTGTTGTCAATTTTAGTATCATAAGATTTTTCTTTGCTCTATTAGTAATAAATTTTAAATGGGTTAATATTCAGTGTGATGTCAAAAACGCATATCTCTATGCACCATTAGAAGAAACAGTCTTTATGACGCAGCCGCCTGGATTTCAGAAAAAAGGTAAAGAACACCTAGTGTGTAAACTGAATAAAGCTATCTATGGTCTCCACCAAAGTGGAAGACAATGGTTTTTTGAAATTGATAATGTGATTAAATCTTTAGGTTTTGTTAAATTATTATGGTGTAATTGTGTTTATGTTTTTGAATCAAATGTTGTGTTATTGGTATATGTTGATGATATTGTGCTGTTTGGTAAAAGTAACAATGTTATAGAAGAAGTTTTAGCATTGCTTAAAAAACATTTTGACTTAAAAATTTTAGGGACTACAAAGAAATTATTAGGCATAGAATTTGAATATAAAGATAACTTTTTGCTCTTACATCAAAAGCATTACATTAATGAAATATGTCAAGAGTTTAAGGAATTTAGATTTCCCATTTCATCCTTACCTATAGCTAAAGGTGTTGTGTATTCTAAAAATAGTTGTCCAAGTAATGACCATGATATAAAAGAAATGCAAAAATTTCCTTATAGGAATGTATTAGGTTGTTTGTCGTTTTTGGCCAATAGAACAAGGCCTGATATAAGTTATGCTGTCAACATTTTTAGTCAGTTTCAGAACAACCCTGGTTTTGATCATTGGGAAGGACTACTTAAGCTTTTGGGATATGTTGAATATAGTAAAGATTTAAATTTAAAACTCAAGTGTAATAAAGTACATTTAATAGCCTATTCAGATGCTGATTTTGCCTCGAACAGAGATGATAGGATATCTATGGCAGGACAGCTCATTTTTCTGGATGAATCGCCTATTTCTTGGCGTGCATTTAAGGAGTCCAGTGTTACGCTTTCAACCATGGAAGCTGAATTTGTTTCCATGACTGAAGCGGTAAAAGAGTTGGTATGGTTTCAAAGAGTTTTAGAACAATGTTTAAAGTATAAAGTCTTAAATGTGACAAAAGTTAAACCTATTTTATTAGTTGATAATCAAGCTGCAATTGCATTTGCAAAATCACCAATTGAGAATTGTAGAACAAAGCATATTGATGTCTTGTTGTTTTTCATTAGAGATTGGTTACGTGAAGATTTGTTTTCTATGCAATATGTTCGGAGTATAAGTAATAAATCTGACATCTTCACCAAGCCCCCATCCCGCGCCGAGTTAATCAGATTTTGTGAAAGTATTTTTGTATAAGTGTATTGTATTTTGAATATATATATAATTGGGGGGTTTTTCACTTCAAAATTTTTTTTGGGTGTATCAGTAAATAAATTTTTGATAAATCATGAGTGAAAAATATAAGTCTAGTCAGTATAAAAGTTGTGAAAGAGCTTATTTTTATGTAATGTTTTCTTGAACACATTGTCTCGCAGATTTGTTTTGTACTTACAGGTTGTTCATTGTGTTATAAATGTTGTATGGACTCTATGGACTGGTTTTGATATGGACTTGGATTTGGACTATGATTTTTGGAACATTGTTGAAGGACTTGGAAGAGGACTGGAATGTTTTGAAAAGTTTTTGTTGTTAATATTGTTGCATGTTTTTTGGATTGTGCTTAGGTGCTTTGGCAAGTTTTTTTTGAGATTAACGATTAGATTGGTTTTTAGGATGGTTCCTGTATGACTGTGTCTCGTTAAACTAACGAGAGGGGGGGGCCTTGTTGGCATTCAACAAATGTAAAAAGTATTCTCGATTAGTTTAAACCCTGTTAACGATAAGTTAAAACTTATTAAATAATTCTAGTTTCTAAATTTTACTTACGGCCGTCTTTGCCGCTGTTTACAGTCCAGGTTGCATCACTTGAATCAGTTAAAGTCAACAGTTTGTTGGGAGACTTTTCGTTTACGTCAACCTACGCTCCCATTGGCCAGTCTGGGAGGCGTTGCCCACGTCATCGGGTTTCCTTCTAGAACATCGTTTTTCGTCCAATAGGACGCTCCCACGCCCTGACTTAGTTAGTATTTAGTTCGAATGATTCTCACAGTTGTGTGTCAGTTCCATTCTGTCGATTGTGTGTGAACAGGAAGATGGATTAAGTGTTACCGTGAGTTGTTTTTAGTCATGCCGCTGGTCGGCTTGTTTTACCGACATTATTTACTTTTTCTTCTGGATTTAGCTCTCAGTAAAAATCAGTTTTAGAATGTTTTAGATAGTAGAAGCCCTAGCCAATACTTGCCAAATGCTCCGAGGTACTTCAATGTTTTCTATTTTGTACATATGTTCTTAAACGCCTAAATAAAGGCTTATTAGTTTTTACTCAAAGTTTCATTTTTCGTTCTGCTTATGTCTGCCTCAATAGCATTCAGGATTCTGCGTCAATTAAACAGTTAAAGGGCTAACACAGCGCACATCAGAATGTGGCAAGGCGACGATGAGAGGAAAAGAGAAGAGACGAAACAACGTTGGGTGCGAACGGGTTAAGGGAATCTTGACTGGCAATGCTTTGAAATAGAAATTGTAAAAACGCTAAGCTTTGATGCCGTACAAGAAAAAAATTAGGTTGGGCACGCTTTCCAGGATTTTTTTGAAAATAAAGTTTTTGAAAGGTAGTTTTAGACGGTCATTGACAATTTAGAAGGATGTGATGTTTAAAGGCCTTTTTGTGGACATTATTCAAAATTGAAGCCATAGAAACCTGGTTGTAGACTATTGGGGGGGGGGGGGGTAAAGAAACCGTTGCGGTCAGGGACTGTACTTCGGTGATTTTTCATAGTTAAAGTTCAAAAAATGCAATTTTAGGCAACCTTTGATGATGAAGGGTTCAGAGGATTCATCCAGAATTTTTCAAAAATCAAATTTCTGCGAAATGCAATTTTAAAATGCCTACGTCTACATCTCTTTATTTCATTTGTTATAAATAAAAATGTTATGGCAGCACCCCTATGTGAATCAAACATAACCTCAAACTTGGGTGACTTGGGCAGCGCGTACACCAAAGCGTCACGAAAGCGTCAGATGTCTGCAACAACCGCTTTTGTCGCACTCGCCAGCGACTTGTGCTTCCCGCGTGCGTACACCGACAAGGCGAAAGTCGGATTGCAGTCCTAAACTCGCGCATGCGCATATTAGTGTTATAGCGTAACTGTATCCGTATTTTGAGAGCTGTATTCCTGTATTGTGGAGAGAAGAGACAAGGAGTCAGTATCTCTCATTATAACTAGAATCACAGAAGCTTAATGTAGCATAACATTATGACTTTTTTTTCCATGCTAGTGACAGAAACTGAAAGACTTCTTTAATAGCTCTAGTAATTACTAAATGGTACTCAATTAAGTAAACTAAAAATCTAATGTCATCACTGCAAAAACTGGATACAATGAAAAATAATAAATTAAATTAAATAATTACATGAAGTAAAAGTAATATTTATTGTTTAAACTGCTATTTATTAAGAATTTAACCTTTTTATCTTATGAACAACAAGCTGAAAAGATTGTAGCTTGAAAAAATATTATTTTGCTTAGTCGATGAAATGGGTAGTTGATCGAATATTCAAGCGAAATAAACATAATTTAAAACTTCTCATGTCACGAAATTCCTCAATAATTGGTATTATTCATGTTTATGGTTTCTGCTGCTAGGGGGGGGGGGGGGAATATATCTTAAGTTATAGGCGATTCTCTGAAAACTCGTCATTTTCCATACAGAATCTGTCAGGACATGCTTTTTTTGAAATTTTCGTATAATTATAATACTATTGCTCAGAAAATGAATCTATTACTTTGGTTTGAAAAAGGGGCAATTGAAGTTTGTGTCTATCTGATAAATCATGATAGGAGGGTAAGCCCCTGCGTAGTATAACTAGGTAGGGGACTGTGTATTTGCACTTTGTTGTGTAATATCTGCAAAATGATTGAAACATAATTAGTTACGAAACTACCTATAAATTTAGGCACAAATCGTGGACATAACTAATGTTTCATAATTAAACTAATTAACATTAATAAAATCACTTCCCAGAGGACTGTTTTCGCAACAATCAAGATTCATATTTTCACCGCAAATGTGGCTCTGAAACTAAACAAATCAGCGTTTCAACACCGTTCGCAGCAATTTCGGCCCAAAAATTCACTCTGATTGCGTTGAATTTCATGCCAGAAAACATTTTTAAGAGTAATAGATTTTTTCTATTGCAACTTTGAATTTGTAGCAGGGGACTGTTTAAAAAAAAATCCGAACAGAATTTACATGACAATATTAAGTTTTAGAAATACGTAATTGGACCTTATTTTATGAAAAAAATATAGCTGCATTATTCTATTTTTAGATATTAATTGCCAAATTTATGTAGTGTTAATAGGATTTTTGGAATATTACCTTGAAGTGTTAGACAATACGATCGGCACAGAGAGGGGACTGCGTTTTGGTGTTTAGATAATTTCTAGAAAAAAATATTCAATTTTTATCGCTCCAAATGCGATTGAGCCACAGAGTATTAATGAAGTTTTTTTTTTCTGAAGCGAGGTAAATATTTCCCCCGAAACGGTCATGGTTTCGGAAAAATTGATATTTCATATCAATATTGAGCTGTTTTTAAATTCATACTTTAACAATATATTTGAGTAAAAATATATGCTAGCTTAAAAGTTATATGTAGCTCAACCTAGGAGCGCCCAAGCTTAAATTTTTGAAGTGGGAAAAACCCAATTTCTCAATTGAAACTCCAAGGAACGGAAAAACTCGTGATTTTAAAGTAATTTTTTGAACAACAGTATAATTGTGAGTTGCTTAATTATTTTTCGTAGACAGTGGTGAAAATTTTTTAATGATCTTTTTTGAAGCTTGATGAATTATTTCCATAATTCTGGTGTGCCCCTTCTCCCGAAAAAAAAAATAAAAACTTTGTGAAACAATATACATGGTGATGGAAAGAAAAATTATGTTAAGGAAGAAAAAAAAAACCTTCCTTCACCCAGATTCGAACACGCGCCCTCCCCGTTGCGAGACCGACGCTCTACCAACCACGCCAATGCGCCGTACTCACAGTTTGCCATTTGTTGAAATAGTCTCATATAAAAATTAAGAAAAAAGATTATAGCACCTCAAAAATTCTAATTAATCTAAATCTCCTTACATTCAGCCACTATAAAGCAGCCAACAAACGTAAAATTAAAAAAATGAGAGGAAATGGCCGATATACGGCTTTATGCAAACCAGGGTGTCAATGATTTAAATCAATTGATTTAAATCAGTGATTTAAATCGCGATTTAAATCAATTGATTTTTTTAAAAAAATCAATGATTTAAATCACTTTTTATTTTAATCCTTAAAACTCTCTTGGACAATCCCAATTTCATTATTTTTACCATTTTCTTTTAGAGCTTTGATTTTTATCTAATAAATGGAAAAAGTAATCAAACTCATCTCCCCCTCCACAGATGCTGGAAGGTTGCAGTCCAAATAATATGTATGCACAAATAGTTCTATTTGTTGTCTAATATGTGAAATAAAAAAAATACATGCAGGGGCAGGGCAGGTGTTGCAAAGAGTGAATTGAAGGGGGAGGGACATCATAGAATGTGTGTGATATACTTTCAGTGAAAAGAAAAAAAAAAACAACCACAGAAGATGAATTTTCTATGCCTTGCATTGGCAACTGGGGGGGGGGGGGGCAGTCTTTATTAGTGGCTGAAATGGAACATATTCCAGCTTTCCAAAACAAAAGCAAAATTAAGAGGAGGGGGGCTGAATGAAGTGAGGATTGGGTTGAGCTTCCTGCCCCATTTGATTTTTATCCTAGCTAGTAGACAGGATTATTTTCAGATTGGCTCCTAACACTTTTTTCTGGGTTTCTTACTGGTGAAGCTTTACTTCAAAGGTGTTTTTGTATTTTTAAAAACTTGAAGGTAAATTGTTCATAAATAAAAATTAATTAATAACTAAAATTTCTAATTTTTTTAAAAAAATCAAAAAAATCCGATTTAAATCAAAAAAATATGATTTAAATCAAAAAAATCCGATTTTTTTGATTTTTTTAAAAAAATCATTGATTTTTTACACCCTGATGCAAACAGCGGATACACTTCGAAACAGGTCCTCAGGACTATACCGCCCAACATTTTTTCATCTCTCTAATTTTTAATTTAACTTTTTTTTGGATGCTTCATAGTTTATTTAAATGCAACGATGTAAAGATTAACTAGAATTTTAATGTTGTTCTCAAGAAACTAATTCTTCGCGTTTTCATAGTCGGCCATCTTGTATGGTGATCGGAAGATGCGACTCAAGACGCTTCTTTGCTCCCTGGATAGCACACGGGGAATCAAGCGGGCATTCGTGCGACACGGTAGCAGCATTTGAGGCGCGTCACTTGACTCTTCGGTGTGCGCACAACAGGGAGGAATAACGAGTTCATCCGTGCGTCTTCGGGAAGACATGGACAAAGCGACTCGTGTCGCTTTGGTGTACGCGCTGCCTTGGATTCTCAATACTTTACTGTATTTAACACACAACAAATGTTAGGAGAAAAAACATATAGAAATTATGTATACTTACCTTTATTAGGTACTTGATTTTATTTTTTTTTAATAGAATAGTTTGAAGAATAGGAAAGAGTGAATCACTTCTACTAATGTTAATGTTGATAAAACGAATCAGCTCCAATAGAAATGAAGTGCTTTGATGCTTACATTATTTTTGTGTCCTTCAAAAATAAAACTCCATTCAAATTCAGGAAAAAGCCATTAAAAAATTTAGATATTCAAAAGTTGAGACCATAAGAGTGAATTTAGAGCGCCTAGTTTTAGGAATTAAAATTAAGGTGTGGCAAGACAAAAACGTAAATGAGGGAAATCTTGCTTGCAGAATTCTTATGACGAAATTACTTTGATTTTTTTTATAATGCTTTGTTCATGAGAAACGGAATTTTTTCATTTTTATTTCTGGAACTAGTGAACTTAGTGAAATCATTTGTGTTCTTAAAATTGCGCATCCACTGCATTTGTTTAGTTTCAAATTTATTTCTCATGTTTTATTCATTTGTATTCAAACACTTAATTTTTTTTTTTTCTCCTCTCTACATTGCTGTAGGTGCTACTGCCAAAGAGTTTTTCGAAAAATCAAAATTACCTGTAGTTGAACTATCAAAAATATGGTAATTATTCCATTTTTTTTTTTTTTTTGAAAATTTAAACATGTAATTTTTCTTTTCATTTTGATTATATTTGTTCTTAAACATTTTTGCTTTTTTAACAAAATTTTTGTTTTACATTTGTTGTACTTTTGTAATTTATTTAATAGCAGACTTTGTAATTGTCTTGATATTCCTGATTTTGCTGATAAAAAATATTGTATCCTAATGTTTAAACTTTTTGTCCTGATATTCCTGATTTTTAGAAAAGAAAAATCAATTTTAGGACTCCCGACAGGTTTTCTGTTTATTCGCAGGGAAAAATAGATCTAAATTCTTTGAACTAAAGGACCTTTATCAAACTTTTAAAGGTTAAAATCTATACGTAGGAGTCAGCCTAATGTGTCCAAAAATGGTGATTTTCACTTGATTATTGCATTGTTTGTAGAATCTTGTTCCACATCGACTTATGTGAATGTTATCCTGTAAAAGAAATTCATTCACAATTATTTAGCAGTATTAAAAGAGCCCATCTTTTGTCACATTTTTGCTCTCTCTTGAAGAGTGACGAAAATGGATTATGGGTCTTAGATGCACTGTGAAATTAGTAATTATAAATTAGTAATACTCTGATTAATTGATGGTGACTGCTACTCTATCGATCAACCTCTCAGCCAAATTTAGGCAAAAGAAATTTTTAAATAATTTTTTCGTAGAAAAAATAACTGTACTGAATGATTTTCTACCGATTAATCTGCTGAATTATTACTTTTTATTGAAATTACTTTTGTCTAGAACAAAAAACTATGCTTGTTGAATTTATTACACCTAACCAATAATCTTGAACTTTAACTATTGTGCTCCACTTGATTCAAAATTCTCAGATCATCATTGTAGGGATGTGAACAACATATTTTTTTTTCCTTTTTAATGAAGAAAATGGAAGAGGATATAAGAAGTTATTAGGAAAATTTAAAATGAGACTTAAATATTAA
The DNA here is from genome assembly GCA_038373865.1 of Uloborus plumipes. Taxonomy (NCBI): domain Eukaryota; kingdom Metazoa; phylum Arthropoda; class Arachnida; order Araneae; family Uloboridae; genus Uloborus; species Uloborus plumipes. The sequence goes on along the minus strand of JAXGGA010003326.1, from coordinate 4,048 downwards.
AGAAAAAGGGATGGGGATGACCGATTTTGAAAAAAAAAAATGGATTTTTAGGGACATGAAACTGAAAAAAGAAACCAGTTATGTATAGGTGTCCTGCCGTTTGCATTGATCTTTTTCTACTAATGTTTTTAGTTCCAAAAAATGAATAAATAAATAAAACACGCACCCATAAACAGGCCCGTCATTTAAGGGGCCATGGGGTCAATTGCCCCCCCCCCCTCCCGTTGACTTCGAGAAATCTTCGAGAAATCAATGTATTTTCCTATAAGTGGGCGTGACTTTTGATGTTTTCCGATAAAATTTCACTGTGTTTGGACCCTTTGCCCTCTCCGTGGAAAAACTTTAAATGACGGGCATGCCCATAAACTTGATTGCAATATCTGATTATATACCTCTCATTGTTATATATGGGGATAATATAGAGTCCAGTCCCCCTTTTTTTTCTCAAATCTACTATCTATAATATTGAAGTCTGCAATAGTGAAATAGAAATAGTTTTTACTTACTAATTTTTAAATAATGTTATTTCCTTGAATGATATTCTAAAATGCAATACAAAAATTAGGAAATTTATTGTCTTACTTATTGGTATAAAATGGAGTTACTATCATACTTCTTTAGGCAACTATCTGACGTAGATAAAGATGGTGCCCTAAGCATAGAAGAATTTTGTACAGCAATGCATCTAGTTGTTCTTCGTAGAAATAATATTGATTTGCCAGATGTTTTACCTCCTTCACTTGTTCCAAAATTGAAAAAGACTTCAGAAGGTAAGAATTTTTTCACTTGAGTGCATTATACTTCTTTTCTTTCTTCTTTTTTTTTTTGTAAATTTATATTTCGAACCTCAAAAAGTGCTATATATGGTTGAGTCTCAATAGCTATAAAGTCCCAAGGGACTGGCTGAAAGCTTCGAGTTATAGGACGTTCCCACAGCCTTCTCAAGAGTCTGGGGACTCGATGAAAATTTTGAGATAAAGGAATATTCGAGTTATCGAGAATCAAGGGTATATTCGGAACTAAAATAAATTTATTTGGATGTTAAATGAGATATTTCACCTAAAATTTGTATGCATTATTTAAGTTCAGAAATTTTGCACTTTTTAATGATTTTGTGCTAATCTACTTACTGAAATATATTTAACATCATTGTTAAATTTTCTATCAATATAAGCATATTTTAGTGCATACACCAATAAGCTAAAATGTACGAGGTAGAAGAGGAAAAAACTAACTTCCTAATTTAACCTTTGGGAAACAAACATTGGGCAAACAATGTTTCATTTTCAGTAACTTTCAAGATTTTCTTGGATTTTGAAAATGTATGTTTGCCCATGTTTATACACACACAAATTTACCTATATGTATGGATGTGTTTTTTGAATATTTATTTACTTTATTTATTTTGGCTTTTAATTTTTATGTTGTGTTGTTATAGTGTAATTTTTGTAAACAATTATGTTTACTGTCTTATACATTTATTTCCACAGTAATCGCTGCAAATTAAATATGTATTTTTTGAATAACTGATTAGCATTTGTGCTAAAATAAAGCTTCAACTTCTAGTAGAAGATCCCACGTTACTTTTCATTCTCCAGGGAGCAAGAAAAAGTCTTAATTCACTAACAAATGAAAGAAAATTTTTAAATGTCCTGCAACAATCACCAAGTGTAACATAAACCAGCTGTTTTTGAAACACAAAAGATTTTTTTTTTTTGACAGTGGAATGACGTTTCTTTTTTGTATGGATGAACAATTGAAGAAAAAAGCCGGGCAAATTCTAAGATAACCGTATTTATTGTGTCACACTTAGGGTTGCTCAAAAATTTTATTTTAGTTTTAATTGGATTACTGATTAACATCAAGACATCAGTAGACTTTTACATTCTTTTTTTTTTTATTTCTGTATTAAATATGTACCACTCAAGGAAGCAATATATGAAGATTGCCTAAATGCTGTTTTCTCCCCTTCATTTTCTAAAAATGATTTGTCAAAAAATCTTGGAAGTATTCAGTGCGAAAAAAGCTGTCTTTAATCAAATTTCAGTAATCATCTGATTACTGTCAGCCCTTATGTTCTGCCCAATCTCGTTTTTTTTTTTTTTTTTTCCCTTTTTTCTCTCATCCAGAAGTTTAAAATCTTACTTTTTCACCTTTTTGTTTTCAATTTTAAACTAAATTGACAGTTAAAACATTTAACTAGTAAAATCTAACAAATCAGAAAAAATGCTAAATTATTTAACCATGTCACTTTTATGTATTTACCTTCATAATAGTCTGAAATTTGTTATGTTTCTTTTATTGCCATCATTAGTATTTAAAGACATAAATAGTAAATTTTTCAGAATTAGCAGCCCCTTCATAAAAATAATTTAAATATACTCAGAAAGAATAGCAAAAAATTCTGAACTGGTCCTCCCCCCAGGCCCGTCATTTGGGGGGGCAGGGGGCAAGAGTTTGAAAAATCAATGTATTTACATATAAGTGGGTGTGGTTATTGTTCTTTTCTGGTGAAATTGTATTGTGTTTTTACCCTTTGTCCCCCCCCCCCTGGAAAAACTTGAAATGATGTCCCTGCTCCCCCCCCCTCCCTTTCTGTGATCGTATTATTAAATAGTGTATTTTTTCAAAGCAATTAAAGAATTCTAAGCAATTCATTTATTTAACTTTCATGCTGTTAGTAAGAGAATTTATTTTTGATTATTTTTTCAGATGTAAATATTATTCCCACTCAGTCACAGAATGCTCCTCAAAGCCATGTTGCTAGTAGTCCAAAGCAAACGTCTCCATCAGAAATTGTGTCTCCTCAAAGCAAAGAAGTAAGTGTTGAAGGATATTTTTTGAACTATCAACACTTATATATTTATGTATGTATAAAGTGTATATATAGTTATACTCTTTTGAATTGTATGTATTATAGTGGACAAAATTTAATGATTCACCAACAAGTTCTTTATCTTCTCCTGGCATGAAACCAGTAAACTTCGATTTTTCCGCTGCATCTGTGGAACAGGTTAGAATGTATTTGATGATTTATCTATTACTTTTTAATGACTTGGTTAGAGTGTCTTTGTGAAGGTTCAAGTAATTCTCATGTACAGTAGAACCTCTTTTAGGGTTTGAAATTTTTCGTGAATAACATGACATCCACTTCTTCGCACATAAGTGTTGAAGGTTTTTCCACTCTTGTTGAACTCTCTGTTAGGAACCTATTTCCGTCATCAGTATTTCTGTTTAATCTATATTTCTCTGTTTAAATTGAGGCTTTAATTATGTGGCTATTCATCTTCCGGGCAACTCTAATAAAGTACCCTGTGGGTTGAAAAAAGGTACACAAACTTATAGAATTTAAACAAAACCCTCTGCAGTTTTCTATGGTGTTTTATTTATCTGTTAACATATTTGTTTAACTGTTATCAGGTGACCATAACTAATAAGTTGAAAATCTCTGCTACATTTGCTAGATATTTTTTTTTCTTTTCCTTATTTCTTTAAACTAAAAAAGAAACATTCTTAGTTTAGTAAAATTTAAAATGCAGCAAAATATCTTCGTCCAATTATTTCAGAGATAAGCCCAGGGGTGATTGTGTTCCGGTATTTTACCGGATTCTGGTATTTTCATGTTTGAAAATACCAGAAATAAAATATTTTTAATTTTGCTTTTGTCTTCCCACCTTCGGAATTTTTTTTATTTTTCAAATTTTCGGTGATTTTCCGATAATTACTAATAATATTCATCGAACAAAAATTTTAAGATGCCATTCTATTTTTTTTTTGGACTAAAAACTATTTGAAACTATTCGAATGTATGAAATGTGTCTTGTTTGTTAATGAAAGGCATTTTATTATTAAATACGTATAATTATAAAATTAAGTGTGCTTAAATAATAGGGGCATTGGTTATTTGAAAAAGCACCCCCCCCCCCCCCCACACACACACACACACATTTTCTCTTCAAAACTTTCAGGTATTTTTTTATGAACTCACAATAACCCCTGGAACCACACGAAAATAGCCACAAGAAAATATCTTGGTAGTATGCCATTC